>JBBPBX010004943.1:35558-50954 GCA_038048925.1 Garcialebias charrua
GCACTCCTGTGCATGAAGGACAGCCTTTTTTAAGTTCAAAGTTTTTGTCTATCCATTGTGCCGTAAGACTAATCATGGTAACGGGGCTAACTTGACATCCAAATGTCTGTGGTAAAACTCACCCAATTGCTATCGGCTATTAGCTTCTCAATGACGTCAGAAAAGGTCACGCCACGGCTTGTATCTCGGGTAACGTTACGTCGGCAAAATATCTCAGAATGGGGACGATGTAGCGAGGCTCAATGTAGTCCATAAATCTTTGGAATCCGGCATCCTCACCAACGAAAAATGAAACTTCCACACTGCCGACATTTTGAATACATGTAGTCCACTCCGCCGTGAGACCAGGAAGACACACGTGACATCATTGCATTGCGCTGCCGCTGCAGGCAAAAACAGCTCCTTTTATATTGGCAAGTTATTTTAATGGAATGGCCGATGTCCGATATTGAACTTTAACGATAATATCAGCCCATACCGATACCATGCCAATAATATCGCGCATCCCTAATCCAGATATTATCCAGTGTTCACCCCTCGTCTTCCACAATGTCTTTGAAATTCTGATAATTGTAGACTGACCGGTGATCAACTGGAGACACACAAGAATATCAACAACAAATCTGGGGTTGTCCAAGATTAGAGGTGATATCATTGAAAATGTTAAGAAATTAAAGATGGAATGCATTATAAATGTGTTTAATGGGAGGTTTTCACTCTGTGAGGGTGTGGGAGACGGGCTGTAAACTCAAAACAAAGGGTTGTTCATTGTTCATTTACTTTTTGACAAGAAGAAACTTTTTCTTTCTTTCTGTGTCAGAAGTGAAAATGAGATTTACTGTATTTAATAACTTGTCAAACTAGGTTTCACATTGGCCTAAACAATAAAAAAGTCCCTACATGAACTGCTCCAGTTTTTTTTCTTCTCTTTCTTATTCTTCTCCTCCCCCTCTCGTATCATTTCTTGTGCCAAGTGGCCTATTTTTACCTCTCCATGTGGTAGCTCACGGTTTTCCTTGTTACCACCACGTTTCCTGTCATCACTGTGTCAGTACCGTTGCAGTTACTGACAGGGTTCTGACACTGGTGTCTAACTGCTTCTCTTTCTTCTTAGATGTGGTCAATCTTTGTCTTCATTTACACAGCAGTTTGGCTTTGACATACTTTCAATGTTGCCCACTTTTCACCTACTAGTTAATTATTAACTATTTTAACAGTTTTTTGATAAATAAAACAAATCAAATATTTGGGATGATGATATGTTTTTTGTTTCAGTTTAGTTATGATCAAGAGATTCCAATTTTAAGATGCACTAATCCACGCTAATATGCGCTCTGACAGAGAGCTCTCCTCTCTAAAGCTTATTCATCATGATTCCATATGCAACAAAAACACTGTGTCTTTTATTCTGGCTGAAATGTGCAAAATGCCACATACAGTACCATGTGGCACAATAGAGTAATTGTGTTTTGCCCCTGCAGGCAAAGAATGAGTTGGAAGAGCTGAAATATCAGAGCAGAATGGATGCTTTCCAATCTCATGAAGCAAACCAGTTGTGAGGGAAAGAAGCTTGTGAAGATTAAAAAAAAACAACTTGATTTCAAGGATGTAACCGTGCTGCCCAGTAGATTTAAGTGGCTTCCTCACGATTAAAATAATCGTGTCAGACTTTTTTTTTCAGCACTTTACTACAACCCACTTTAATGCCCTTTTCCTTCTGCAGGGCAATTATGCCAACACACACCCAAACCTTTCAAAATCCATTCCAGCTGCATCTCAGTGGAATTCCTTTGTGGAGAACAAACATACTTTAAGACTTGAGATGATAAACAATGAAATGCCAACAGACTGTATGAAGAAGTTTACTGTCCTCTTTGAGCTGCACATCGTCTCTTGTGTGACTCACAGCGTCTCTTTTGTTCTGCCTCTCACTACTAATGTTACTGTAGACCTCTAATGCACACAGATCGATAGCATACTTTCCATTTCAACACACTGAGCCCATGTTCAGACACAGCGTTTGAATTGATCTTGTTATGTCAACACATAGTTTTGCATTTTGCATCTTCCTCTCTCTGTAGACTTTAAAAAAGAAGAGCATCTTTTTAAGAGTTGTCTCAAAAGCCAGAGCATAATAGCATTTCTATACTGGAGATATTGGCTGTAATGCTCATATTGATGTAAAGTAAATGGGAAATGGTGCAAAAGTGATGAAGACAACACATTGACGTTAGTGATGTTCTGTCACTTTTAAACACGTTCTTTTGGACATCTTTAAAATTAACAACGCATGTTGCCTGTTCATCCAGAGCAAACAAATCTATTTGTTTTCCTCACAGGAAGGCCGCCACATGCTAGCACATTTTCTATCTCCACAACTAACGCTGAACGATTAATTGCATTTGCAATAATATCGCAATTTGATAAAACGAGATTTTCTAATCGCAAAGGCTACAATTTGACTGGTCACGTGATCTGGTTATGCGACTTGCGAGTGAGCGGAGCGAAGCAGAGCAGAGCAGGAAGTGAGAGAACACCACACTTTAACTGGTTGCACAATGGCATCAGGTTCGACAGAAGCTGACACATCTGAAAGTTTGGTACTAAAGAGGGGCAGCACGCCCATTGTTTGGAATTATTTTGGTTATAAAAAAAGAAGACGCTGCACAAACGACATGTATTGTGCAGAATCTGCCTTGCTGCTGTTGTTACCTCTCGAGGTAACACCAAAAATCTTTATCAACACTTACAAAAACAGCACAAAGCCATTTACGATATGCATGGCTAGAATGCCCAAGACCAGTGTTTCTACTTCAGGTAAGCAAAGTACCAGTTGACAGGGATCACAGACCAAACTGTTCGAAGGTATTACTCCGTATGAACATAATTCGAAACGGCATGCGGAAATAGCTTGAGCAATAACGGAGTTCATAGCGAAAGACATGCTGCCCATTAATATAGTGACCAAGCCTGGGTTTACAGCTTTGGTAAACACAATTTTAAGCGGTACAGAATGCCCTCATTAGAGCTTGGCCATATCATATCGTTACCAGTTTTACCGGTATAAAAAGCTTGCCTGGGCAAAAAAGTTATATCATGATATGCTAATTTCATGACATAATACGTAAGGGCGCCCCACCCCCTTAAAGTGAAACTAAACCCAAATTTAACTTTTTTTAGCTGATAAACTCCCTAGAATGTGTTTAAAATGTTTCAGAGCAGTATTTCTGTGTTAATTTTCATAAAATTGTTCGTATTAGTTTAAATCGGCAATATTTGGTCTAAAAACGTGTTTAGGTAGTCCTATGGGTTGAACAGAGGTTATTGCACCCTAATTTCCTTATTTGTCTACGATTCGCACAGTGACGTATTTTCGCAAGCTTTCGTCACGGACGTGGTTCAAGCAGAGCCAATCCCCTGCGGAGATGACACGGTCCTCCCTCCAGTGCATACCTTATATGGAGTGCTACATTTCACTCCTGAAAAGCTCTGCAACAAAGCATATTATAGTTTTCGGAATGGCACTAGTTATTTGTGTATTGTAACTTATTTATTTTAGGAATGTTTTTCACTTCTTCGAAACTGTCTGGTTGTATATGTTTTAATACGGTGCGTTAGAGGAGCAGTGCATGAAAGCTGAGTTGGCTCAGTGGTGTAGACACTGGTTTTGAATACGGGAGACCCGAGTTCGATCCCCGGTCACGGAGTACTCTTTTTTTTTTTTTTTAAGCCTTTTGTTTTGGATAGGTCAGGTGGAATAGATAAATACATCTACAGTACATGTTTATTCTTTGTTGTTGCTTGGTTTATGTTGTTGGCTACAGTTCTAGTTTGTTGTAGGTTGTTGCTGGAGGAGGCGTGGACGCAGGAAACCCCCCACCTCCTCCCCTCCTTTATGCGGTGCCTCTACTGTCTATCGCCCATTTTGTTGAAGATTTTTGAATCTGGACTTGGGGAGGAGTTAAAGACCCAGAGGCCGTTCAGTGACACTTTAACAAACGAGCGCTTCAAACCAACAAACTGAACTGTGCACCTCCCCTCCACCAGTCTGCGTACAATACTTGCTAGCTAAAATGCTAAAAACAAACAACTCGCGTCTCTCTCAGCTTCTGTCCCCTGCTTAAACTCCAGGTAGAGAGAGCTCAAATGCCTCCCCACCCCCCCGCTCTGAGCAGTCGGTGCTGTGTGTCTCCCCCGCTGAACCGTCTTTACAAACACGAGCGGCTCCACGGACCAAGAGTCAGGTAATCAGAGACAGATCATCTAAAAAAGCTAAGTCTGGTCCTCTGGACATGTCCAGAGGACCAGACTTAGCTTTTTTAGATTTTTCTACCTGGATTATTGAGCATGCATCAGGGTGTGCAGAGACAGATCAGTTTTTAAAAAAATGAATAATTCCTGCATGAATAGATAAGACTTTTTCAATCTAAATAACAGATCATTTTTTTATTTTTATACTTGGGAGACTGAATACTTTACTAAATAAAGTAATTTCAGTAAAATTACCCCTTGTTGTTTTTATTTTATTTTATATACATAATACTGCAAAGCAACATGTTAAGTTAATTTTGTCAAATAAATAAATTTGATTTTTTTGGAATTTTTTGTTTTTGTTTTTGTTTGGTTATATCACAAAATTTATCGTGATAATGCTCTGAAATGTCACAATATAATTTTTGAGCCATATCACCCACCCCTAGCCCTCATGCACACATTTTAGTCAAGTTGCTGTCCTGGAGCTATACAAAACATGCAAAAACAGAGTTGCAGTGGAGCTGAAAACAGTGGAGTTTTTTGCAACTGAAACAGATTGATTTATTGCTTGTGTTTGTTGAAACATACGCGAGAAGAAGAAATTGAAAATAATCGCATATTAAATTACAATATTGAAGTTAAAATCACAATTAGCTTATTTTCCAAAATCGTCCAGCCCTATCCACAACAGGAAGGTGCAAAACAACTAAACAAGTAACAGATTATTAATCTGCACTAGCTTTACACCATCTGATTCATTAGCCTAAAGTCTTTTCTAGAATGGAAGTAGAAAACAGGAACTAGGTGTTTTTGTTTAAACAGGGTCAGTGTGTGCAACACACTGAACAGCTCTATATACATACAGTATATGCTAATCTTGAAGCTGCAGCAAAACGCATAGCATTCATGGACACTTGTTGCTTGCCTTTACAGGTTATGTGATGAATTTCCATTTGGCAGGAAACACCATCCAGCAGTCAGACTGTAAGTGTCAAAACATGCCGTCTTCCCTGACAACTTGTCAGAACTGCAACACAATACACGTTAGACAATTAAATATTTCTGTTACAACCTCTCCTTCGTTGCTGAGCATGAAAACAAGCACCGGGATGAAGCAAGAATATTTGTTACTTTCTGGCTATAAATCATATAGTGGTCTTTTGAAATGATACATTGTAGGAGGGAAAGCTTTAAATATTGTGATGCTCTCAGCCCACACAACACAGTTGGTGCTTCTTATACGAAGATAAAATGTTTTCAACGATAAGAATAATGCAGCGTTGCTTGCTTCGATGAACCAAACCATCAGCTCCTGAAAGACAGAGATGGAAGGGGAAACAGAAAGTGAAGGCGCTAATCTCATTACATGTACCTTGTTTTGCTGGTATGAGAGAATAATAATTTCTAAGAGAAAATCAGCAGGAGGGTGACGAGGAAAGAAAAAAAAATCAGTTGCACATTACACCAATTATTTTTCCATGTAATTAAATCAGTTAAGTGTTATAAAAACATGTAAACTCCATCAATGATTTCAAACCATTTGCATTTTTAATCAGGCCAGATTAATTCTAATAAGCGTGCTGGGCTAAGGCGATGACAGAGCAAGCCTATTGTGTGTCTGTCACACTCATTTAATTCTATCATTATGCCCCCATATCCTATTATGATAATTGGCTTTTCATTCTTAATCAACAAGCAGTCAAGGTTATTAAGTAATAACCGCTGATTAGACCACTTTTAACCTTAAACATGGCAGAAGGTTGCAACCTGTAAAACAGCAAGGGATTGATAACGGGGGTATTTAAAAAGAACTGGTTTGTGCAACCTGTCTACCGTATTTACCGGTCAATAAGTCTCACCTCTCTATAAGTCGCTTTGTCCAATTACAGTATTGGCAATAAATTGGAAAAATCCATAAACGTGTCGCACCTCTATTTAAGTCGCATCTATTATGCGTACCGCTGATGCGTCGCGTATGTTACGCATCAGCGATGACAACCCGAAATGTGGACCGGTGGTTAGCTCTGATGCAAATGGCTGCCACACGGAAGGACTTTAACAAGATTAACATGGTAAAAACAATTATTTGTTTGCTGAAAATTATAGCAAAGATGTGTCTTAGCTGAACTTTTCCTTAATAAATGAATGCAATTGTCAAATCAGCTGGATTTAAAAAGTAGTTTCGCTACGAGCACCCGCATGGGTGGGACCGCAGTATTTTCTATAAAATTTAGCAAAATAAAAACGCTTTAAAAAAAAATTCTTAGCTGACGTTATAGCACAAGTGTTCCTGAGCTTAACCGTTCCTTAATAAATTCACGAAATGGTCAAATCAGCTGGATTTAAAAAGGTAGTTTCGCCATGTGCACGTGCGCAGGTGGGACGGCTTTATTTCTTTAAAATTTAGCAAAATAAACACTTAAAAATATATATTTCTTAGCTGACATTATAGCACAAGTGTTCCTGAGCTTAACCGTTCCTGGATAAATTCACGTAATGGTCAAATCTGCTGGATTTAATTTGTTTCGCTTTGACGTCTTCCAAACCGTCGCGTGCACTGCGAAAATAAATTATAAATAAATCGAATTTTAGCTAAAAAATCTCATACAGCTAATAGTTTGTAAATGTCCATCTAGTGATTACTTTCTGTAAGTTTGATCAAAATCTGTCCTGTAGTTCATGAGTTATTTACATGAATAGTACCCATTTACTGTAAATACGGAGCTATAAGCTAACACGATCAACGAAGCTAAAATGTCAAAATTTAGCTCAAATGTCTCATAAAGCTAACAGTTTGTAAATGTCCACCCAGTAATTACTTTCTGTAAGTTTGATCAAAATCTGTCCTGTAGTTCACGAGTTATTTACATAAATAGTACCCATTTACTGTAAATATGGAGCTATAAGCTAACACGATCAACGAAGCTAAAACATCGAAATTTAGCTCAAATGTCTCATAAAGCTAACAGTTTGTAAATATCCCCCCAGTAATTACTTTCTGTAAGTTTCAACAAAATCTGTCGTGTGCTTTAGTAGTTCATATCTCCAGAGCAGGAGGCTGGGCTGCGACAGAGTAAGTCCGACCAGAGGAGGCTGCCGTCGGACACATGAGGTGGGAACGGTCGTTGTACCCTAGCGGCCGAAAGTGGTACTGCACCATTTTTTTGGCAAAATGAAAAACGGTCATATCTGAGCCAAAAATTGGTCTGAAAATATGGGGAAAAAAACATAAACATGTCGCACTGCTCAATAAGTCGAAGGGCATGCAAATTAGGCAAAAAGGTGTGACTTATAGACCGGAAAATACGGTACTTGCTCCAAATGAGGAAGGGCTGTCAAAAGGCTCGATGTTGACACTTGGCGTTGGGTGTAAAGATAAGATATTAGATTGAGGAAATGGATATCCTATTCTTCCCTTGCAAGGTAGGTAAGCAGTGAAGATGGATGTACAATGTATTAGATTTGTATTTCCATTTCCATTTCCCCTTTTCTTGGAAAGCCACTTAAAAACTAACTTTCTAAGACAAGTTGCTTTATTATCCTTTAGCTATTGAAAAGAAATCATGAAAGAACTTAAATATTACAATCAAATAAAAGCTCAATGCCTAAAACAAAGAAGCAGAAATACTATTTATTTGTTAAAAATCATAAAAATGATCAAACAAATCATGTCCAACAAGATAGTTTCAGCAAAATAAATATGCAGTGTTACTGAACACCAACTAACTTGAAAACTTTCTGTTTAGCACTGTTGTCAGCACAGCATAATCAAGAAAATGTATTATTCATAACCTTTTTAATTGGACATTTTCTATTAAATATGTTGTATACTGCTTATACATTAACCTGACAACAGCATAATTATGTCACAATGGTAGATTTGTACTCGGAAATCTAAATTTTAAGAGACTGGCAAAGAAGAGCAACATAATTTCTACATCTGAATGCAGCCTTACGGATCATCAAGCACCAACATTCTCTCCAAATTGGATGTCTCGGTTGTAAAATAGACTATACAGCTGAGCACGAACTGCATGAAATTATTGTAAAAATGTGGGCAGGGGATGCCAGTCATACCAAAAATCATAATGCAGGTTTTGTAGCATGAAACTTGAGGTCAGGGACATTCTTGACCCAGTTACAGCACGGCCATGGTTAGATGTTGTGGCATTTCTATGAAATAGACAGGAAATGCACCTTTCAGCTGCATTTATCTGATAACTATGGTCTAATTTTAATGTTGATATGTTTTTAACCAGACAAAAGAAAAGTACACTGCAAACCTTAGTAAAAACATGGAAAAGATCTCAAATGCTCCATGACTTTTTAGCATAAAGAATACACAGCGAACAAAATAAACGCCATGTCATTGCTAATTTCAGGTAAAAGAGGAAGCTAATTTATATCACAAAGGAAATCTATTTTTCAAGTTTATCATACTTTAATTACACAAACCTAATTTGTTGTAATTGTCAAGATAAAACACTTTCCAGTTTATGTTTATACTCTTCATTTGAATTAAAGTCAACTTGATTTGTTCATGAAAAAGTAGACATACTCAGCTATTCAGTTACAAATGTTATATCTCATTGTTATGTAGCCATTTTTCTTTTTGGTCAGGAGCCAGACTAATAATGGAAAAAATGTCTTCCATTCAGAAGCTGAACATGTACTGTAAACAATGCCAGGAAAACAGTGGGGGCTGGGAATGCTTTGCTTCAACAGAGGCAACCCTGATGCAATTGACTGCTGAACCTTTTATGTCCAAAGCTTTTTCTCTATTCTCAAAGAGCTCACTTACGTATGTATGTCTAAAATTATCGGAGGCTGTCCACAATGACTGGGCAGGCAGGTAGATGTATAATGTAATAACTTTACTTAGTAAGAGAAGTGCTTTTTGAGGTTTCACTACCTATCTTCTTACTGGTAATCATGTGAATGCGCCTTTTTAAGAAACCACTTTACACTGCAAGATATATATTTTTCCAATACTCTGTCTCAAAAGACAGCTGGAGTACTGTATAAGACCTATGAAAAAAGCTCTCACTTGCGAATATTCTAAGTTGCGTCTAACCTCTGTCGTGCCGTGTCACCCTCCCACCAGTGATTTCACGTTAACACTCCAGAGACCCAATAAACCTTTTCATTTTGCAGTACGACCTCATGAAAGTGCCTCGCAATTTACATTTTACTATTTATCCGTAAAGAAGACTTAATAAGTTCCCCCCTGAGTACACACGATGTGAGTGTTACTATGGGGACGCACAGGGCTCCTCTGTGCTTTGTGGCACTGAGGCCTGCTCCATTGTGGCGAGAGACAACAGCTGTCTTTACCTTTGGCAGGCAAACAGACTCATTAAGGGCAGCCATGTTTGTTTTTGTGCCTGATACCTAGCCCTAAGCAAACACAGTCATATCTACACTCTGCAGTCCTTGCAGTCTCAACATTTCCTCCCCTATAAGGGAAGGAGGCCTTGGCACACGGAGCTTGCCAGGCGTTAGCTTATTTCCCATTTGTAAGCTCTGACCTGATATGTAAATATTATTAAACATGTAAGCTTAATTGAGAAATCTAGTAAAAAAAATATGAGTTAACAAAATGCTGAGAAACAATTATCTCTCTGTAGGGATGTTGTGAATGTTGGGCATGCTTAATATACATAATGTATGCCATTATACTGCCTCATTCCACATCTCTTGGTATGTCACAAGAAAGACTTCTTTGTTTGTTGCAGAGTAGACAAAATAAAGGCGTCATTATTTGGTCTGCGCACAGCTCACAACACTCAAATCTGCAATGAAAGGTTCCATTCGCATATTTTCTCCTCTCTCAGCAATGTCTGTGTCTTGAGTGACAAGGCAGGTTGAATTCATAAGGCTTTGACAAAAATTCCATTTAAGATGGAAAATGGCATTGAATGTCAATCCATTACTGCAGACGGCAAACACGGGGAACACTTTAACCCACAAGGCAATTTTATTAACATACACAAAACATTAGAAATATGTATTGTATTTTTTTGGCTTTCCTCTAGTCAGACATTTATACTTGCAATATTTTCAGCCAAAGCTTTTATTAGTACTCATCCAAAATGTACTCACTTATTTTTATTTAACCTCCTTTCACCATTAGTCAGAACCAAAGCCACAATGCATTGTGAAATGAGATCTCAATGTGGAGTATTGAGCTTGTCGAGGCAAAGGAGCCTCTGCTTGTTTGAGTTTGACTCATGTTGTAAATTCAATTAAATCAGCTGAAGTCAACTTGGCCCCAGGCCTGATCGGTAATGGTTGACCTCATTCAAACAATGCCCTGACATATTGAAACAATAAGAGGAAGGACCCTGAGTCCGTTGCAAAAGCAAACTGTACTCAAAGCGATAAGGTAGAAAACATTACAATGAAGTCACCCACGAGTTGGAAAACTACACACAGGCATGTGTCTTTAGGGTACTTGTGATGTTTTTATTGCGTAAGTAAGACATTTTAGTGTGTCGTGTGTGTTTTTTGTGCTATAAGTTGTCAATCAAACCAAAAGAAGTAGAGCAATCTTTCAGCTAAATAACCAATATGCATCCCATGGAAGGATGTTAAAAGCTATCTTAAATTGTAGATAAAAGATATGCACGGCCTGTATGAACTTTGACACTTTCGTTGCTTGCAATAACTGAACACAGAGTTGCTTGAGCTTTAGAGATAAAACTACATAAAAGGCTTTAAACACAGCTGGCCCATTTCGTCTTCTAGAGGTTTACTTGTACTCAGAAGTCTAAACTGATTTATTTGGATGTTGAAATGCCTGGAATCTAAATCATGACACAAACATTCCCAAGGCAATATAAACAACCTTTCCCAGTTTCAGTCTACAACCATATTTCTGAGTAACAACATGAATGCCAAAGGCAAAATCACTTCAGAGTTTTGTAGGGGGTTTACACTGTCACGGTTTCCAAGCCAGGCACTCTTTCTGCATGTGTAAAAGAAAAAAAATCTAAAAAGTTTTTTTTATCTAATGTACATTCAGTGTGGTTGATAATTTTAAAAGGCGTGATTTAAAAGCAAACATGAAGTTTGGAAAGACGAAAATGGCTCGAGTTCTTCGTAGAACAGAAATGAGGTAACCAAATCAAAACAGAACATCCTGTTTTACTCACACTTGTTTTTCTATTCGCCAGGGCAATAGCAGTTACTGTAAACAGATAAAAGAGCACACAAGTGTGTGTGCACGCGCACACACACACACACAAATGAACACTAACTGCAGCTCATTAAGCAGCATTCCCTCCGGCCCTTATTCCATTAGAAATTAAGACTCGGCACAATTAGTGGCAGATTGGTCTCAGCTCAGCGCGCCCGAGTCACACTCTCAAGGCTCCAAGATGACTTAATTACAGGTACTTCTGAAAGCAGTGTGTGATGGTACTGTGATGGAGCACGTTGTGATTATTTCTGAGCAAATGTTAGCCACAACAAGGTGAAATAATTAAGTGCTGGAAATAATCAAGTAAGCCAAAATTTACAAAACGTTACAACAAAAGTGTTGGCTGTGAAGAAAGAAAATAAGATCAGAATTCTTGTTGATTTTAAGAACAGATACATATTGCCCTCTCTGCAATATGGCGGATGATAATGTGGCAGCATGATGGCTCAGTGGTTAGTACTGTTGCCTCACAGCAAGATGGCCCTGGTGAACCCAGGGCCATCTTGCTGTGAGGCAACAGTACTAACTAACAGTACTGGTTGGACCTGGGGTCTTTCTGTGTGTGTACGCTGGTTTCCTTCCACAGACCAAAAACATGTACCGTAAAAATTGGGGTATAACACACAGTTTTTTTACTCATTTGAATGTCCTGCGTGTTATACGCCGAAGCGTGTTATTTATGGATTTTTTTCCCCATATTTTTAGACCCATTTTTGGCTCTGATATCGCCGTTTTTCATTTTGGGCAAAAAATGGTGCAGTACCACTTTTGTCCGCTAGGGGGCCACTTCCAGACCGTTTCTAGCTCACGTGTCCGAAAAAAGCCTCCTCTGGTCGGACTGACTCTGTCGCTGCCCGGCCTCCTGCTCTGGAGGTAACTACTATTAGCTGTGTTGTTAGCTGTGTTTTTTAGCAAGATAACTCACAAACCACACCGCGGATTTTCTTGAAACGTACAGAGCGTAATTATTTGGTGGTCATTTACACACTGTTAGCTGTATAAGACATTTGAGTTAAAATTCAATTTTTTTATAATTTATTTTAGTAGCGCACGAGACGGTTTTGGAAGAAGTCAAACCGAAACAAATTATAATCTAGCAGATTTGACCATTTCGTGAATCGGTTAAGCTCAGGAACCCATGTGCTATAATGTCAGCTAAGAAATATTTTTTTTCTCGCAAAGAAATAATTGTTTTTACCGTGTTAAACTTGTGAAGTCCTTTGGTGATCGCTCGCTTCTGTGGCCGCCATTTGAAGCAGGGCAAATGAGGCGCTGACGTGTCGCGTAGCGCTGACGCATAATAGATGCGTCTTATACGCCGAAGCGTGTTATTTACGGAGTTTTCCAATTTATTGGCAATAATTGGACAAAGCGTATTATACACAGGAGCGTGTTATAATCCGACGAATACGGTACTTTCAGGCTCAGGCCTCCCTTGCAAAAGAGATCTGTGCTCTCAGTGGGATTTGCCTGGTTAAATAAAGGTTAATAAATAAATGTTTTTGTGTGAGTATGTAGATTTTTAAGTGTCTGTTAGCAAAATATCTTATGAAGCACAGGATGAATTTAATTTAAACTTGCAGAAAGTAATCAATTAACATCTACAACTGATTCACTTTTGAAGTCACCTTGATTCAGAACGGTTGCCACGGCGAACTAAACTTAAAATACACAAAAGCGTCTGTCTGTCTGATAGCAAAATATCTCTTGAACCACTGGATGGATTTTAATAAAACTTTATAAAAGTAATCAACTGATGTACAACTGACTCCCTTTTGGAGTCAATAAAATTCAAGGTGGCCATCACAGGTAAACAACAGCCAACATAAGGTGACTTTAACTCGGTCAGTTTTACAGCTATTAGGCTAATTTTTCATGTGGTAGTAGCTGAGAGTCATTCACAACAGATACTTAGATACAACAGATACAGATACTGAGGTTTGACTAGGTTTGACCAAAATGGTTACAAGTCTGTCATTTCTTAGTATAAAAGGATCTTATTTAAACCTCGGACACTAGGTGTGTGGTTTTTACTTTTTGTTTTGTTTTGCTTTTTGGTGGTATTTTGATGCAAACCATCCATCCTTCCATCCATTATCTTTACCCGCTTCTTCCTTTTTTGGGTCGCAGAGGTCACTGGTGCCCATATCCAGCCATCACTGTACAGGAGGCGTGGACAGGTCCAGGACCCTGGACAGGTCTCCAGTCCATCACAGGGACACAGAGAAAAATGAGACAACCAACATTCACTATCTCACTCAAACATAGGGACACAGTTACCAGTCAGCCAAACATGTATGTTTTTGGTCTGTAGGAGGAAACTGGAGTACCCGGAGAAAACCCATGTATGCACAGAGAGAACATGAAAACTCCACCCAGAAAGGCCCCTGGTCGAGATTTGAACAGGCAACCTGCTTGCTGAGAGGCAGCAGCTCTACCAACTGCACCACCATGCTGTCCTAATGCAAATCTAATCCAAAGTTACATATTTCACAGAATGTGTCAGAATGAACTTGTGGTTCTGTGGCCATTTGTTGGGAAACCCAAATGGAAAAAGCAACAAGTTTGATGCCAGGAGATTAAAACGTTATAAAATTATATTTACGGTTGCTTAAATTAAATTAAACTAAATATTAATGAACTATTGTGATGTAAAATGATGATTTTGCTCCAAATGTACAGTACCTGTTTAAATTCCCCCTGTTTAAACTAACATTACAATCTTGGTATATGGTTTTAAAAAGAAAACCCAACACTTACTCACTCAAATTCTTAAAGATACAAACACTGTTTTGGTCCTTTCCCCCTCAAATGTAACAAAAGCAAACAGCAGCACAGCATGTTTCCATAGACGAAAGCACAACATGTAAAGTCTTCCATCAAAATCTTGAAGGGAAATGGACATCAAAGTTATTTTATGTACTGTATCACTCTGCTTATGACAAGGACACAAAGCACATTTTCTCTGTAATTGAACCAACTGTAGTTTATGTAATGGCTGACCGTTCTGCCCTTCAAGCTGCACAGAGACAAAAAGAGCGATGCGATTGCTCCACATACTTGCTCTTGTCACGTGACGCCATGTCCCATTATATTGGGATGTTGCCATTGAATGTGCGGAAATGAAATGCCTTGGAGATATTTGGCTTGTGCTTTTGTGTGAATGTTAAGAGTTTCAGAGGCACACAAGTTGGGGAGTATGACCTTGAGTCTTGTTTTTAGGGGTTTAAGATTGACGTCAAGGTTCTTCATTGGATGAGTTAGTGGATTATTTGTTGTCTCTTTTTGAAAAAAAAAAAATCTAATCTTTGTGAAAGTTTATCAGTGACAGACAATGACTGAATTAACAAACTATTCCCAAATAGTTTGACTAGTCAAGTTAAAGTTAAAACTGACATCTCCAATTAGCATCACAACATCCAACACAAGCCAGTTAAATAAAAAGATTGAGCTATATAAACTGAGGATGCTCTGATCAGGATTTTAAAGCCCATGATCAACAGGGACTTAAAGGAACATGTGCCTAAACTGATACCAATCATCAACCCAGAAGCCTGCCATCTATCATGTTACAGTATTTACTACTTAGTATGTTACAAATGTGTTTTCCAATATTGTATATTAAGTTTACACAAGTAGTCATTGTGATTGGACAATTTGTATATAATAATGGGGCAACATGTGTGTCATTTATTTTACCAAACAGCACACTGTTTTTGATTATAACAGTTGAAGAGTTTAAGGCAGGAAACACGCAAAAGAGTTTGAATAAAAGTTAGAGGTGCACAACAGATCATTACTTTTTTTTAATCGGAGATGGCAAGAATAAGATATTTCTCTTTAAGATTGGTTCAGTAGGTCAGTCATTATAAAAATGTTGGTTTTTGAGAGATTAAACCAGTTTTGTTAAGAATGTTTTACTCCAGTTTTTTTTTTTTTTT
>JBBPBX010004943.1:51042-62925 GCA_038048925.1 Garcialebias charrua
CTCAGACTGCCAACACCACCAAAAAAAAAAAAAGATTAGGTGGGAAAGGTGAAGCACCTACACTTGCCTCCACCTTCATTTGCTCCACTCTGGACCCTAGAGTAAGGCTTTAGATCCCCCCATCCACTCCTCAGGTGCACCAAAGGCAGCCCTCTGCTCCACACAGAGGGCTGTGGTAGCTCAGTGATGGGTGGTTGCATCAGCAAGTACATCTGGTGTAAAAACAATTCCTGTCTTTGTGCGAAATAGTTTGTTGTGGTGGAAAAAAAAAACAGTAAAGAAAAATTACCAATGCACTTGGCAATAACAGAATGAGTCATTCAAAATAATTTAATGGCCTACCTTTCTCACGTGCTACATGATAGACACTGACACCATTTCTTCATTTTATCTACACCTCTGATTCTTTCTTAAACCATAAACTGTGATGCACAGCACCTACATTAATATGAACTGTTAACACATTCACCAAAAACACTCTCAGACACTCAAAGACAACACTTTAAAAATGCTTACCGGTACTTTGATCAGTGATATTCTTAGTAACCTTGAGCAATGCCTGTGTGCTAACATATTAGCTTCCCACTAACAGCAGCATATCACAACACTGTAGATCCAGATTCAGATTGGGTGGGTTTAAACAAAAAGCCCCTTAGATATTGGACGTTCAATTAACACATCAATGTTTCTTAGATCAATTAACGATACTTTGGAAACATCTGCTGCTCCAATAGCCACACAACTGCAGTAAAGTTATCTTCACTGATCAACGTCAAGAGTTTAGCACAGACATAGATGCACACATGATGTCAACAACATGTGTTGTTTAAATATTATAATGTTATATACCACATGATATAAATTACTTCTCTATCAGTGTATAATTAATGCAAAAACAAAGTGCACTGTAGAGTGTGTCACTGGATAACTGTGATCTTTGGAAAAAAATTATATTTACCATATGGCACAATCATGCATGATACTGTATGTCTTAGGCAGTAAAGTAGGAACCAATCTTGATGCCACACCAAAAACTAACATTCAACCAATGACTCCCCCAACAGTAAAAAAATAAAAAAATAAAAAATAAATAAATTGTTTTGTTTTTTGTTCATCAAATTTTACTTTAACATGTTTTATAACCTAAGCAGGTGATTTCAGGAAATGATAAAAATGACATACCAGTGTGTTGTTTAGATAGATAGATAGATAGATGATAGATAGATAGATAGATAGATAGATAGAATAGATAGATAGATAGATAGATAGATGATAGATAGATAGATAGATAGATAGATAGATAGATAGATAGATAGATAGATGATAGATAGATAGATAGATAGATAGATAGATAGATAGATAGATAGATAGATAGATAGATAGATAGATAGATAGATAGATAGATAGATAGATAGATAGATAGATAGATAGATAGATGATAGATAGATAGATAGATAGATAGATAGATAGATAGATAGATAGATAGATAGATAGATAGATAGATAGATAGATAGATAGATAGATAGATAGATAGATAGATAGATAGATATAGATAGATAGATAGATAGATAGATAGATAGATAGATAGATAGATAGATAGATAGATAGATAGATAGATAGATAGATAGATAGATAGATAGATAGATAGATAGATAGATAGATAGATAGATAGATAGATAGATAGATAGATAGATAGATAGATAGATAGATCAACTGTACACTGTATTTTGGTTCTGGTTTGGGGTTTGGGTTCTGTTTATTGCATTCATGATTCACTGCAATAAAATAAGCAATTCTAAAAGGTAACAGATCATTTTAAACTTTGCTTTATTTACACAACATGCATGTTTTTAAGTTTTGTACTTGTCAATAAAAAACTAAACTGGTAAGTTGCCAAAAAACAATCACTACATCTATGATTTTTTATTTGCAGTAGAACTTCTCATTAGACATTAAACAACGTATCTTATTGAAATAAAGAAGGTGAAACTTAGTGCAACTGTTTTATTCAAACTAAAGGTAAGCACACACATTCATTTAGCAATGCCTGTTTCACAGCAACACCAAATGTACTTCAAACGCAGATTTATTTATAGAAATTATATTTTCACTCATTTGTTGCTGTGGTACATAACTGCACACAAACTTCTGGACCAACTGGAGCGTCATCCATCTGTGAAACAACTGGAGCTTCATCCATCTGGAACACCTTATGCAGAAATATAACAGAAAGGAGGAAAGTAAAAGTACAGTATACAAACATTAGGGTTCATTTATGAACACACACAAACACACACACACCTAGATTATATATCAGAGAGTCAGAGTCAGAGAGAATTTATTGTCATTTGCACCGCATGTAGTACATGTGTTGAAAACGAGATTATGTACACAGGGTCCCAGTTACATCCAACAACAAATGCAAGAGAAAAACAATAATAACATCTAGGATTAACTAAGAGAGACATCAGCTAGTAATACACTAAGCCCTAATGTAGTAGAAAAACATCATTATAAACAGCAGCACGAACATGAGCAGATGGTCACAGATGAACGCAGCAACAAGAAACAGATCAGCATCAGCATGATGTGACATTTTGCAGTGTTTATTCTTATTATTTATTTATTCATGAGTCTGACAGCCTCAGGGTAGAAGCTGTTCCTCAGTCTAGTGGTTCTACATTTGATGCTCCTCAACCTCCGTCCCGAGGGGAGTGGTGCAAAGAGTGAGTGTGCTGGGTGAGTGAGGTCTTTCATGATGCAGGTGGCTCTTTTTCTGCATCTGGAGGTGTAAATGTCTGTGATGGTGGGGAGACTGACTCCCACAGACTTCTGTGCAGCCTTCACCACTCTCTGTAGAGCTTTCCTCTCTGCAACTGTGCAGCCTCCATGCCACACGTTGATGCTGGAGCACAGGACGCTCTCCACTGCACACCTGTAGAACGAGGTGAGGACTGAGCTTCTCAGACCGGCTCGTCTCAGCCGTCTGAGGAAGTAGAGTCTCTGATGACCTTTCTTGATCAGGCTGGTGGTGTTATTGCTCCAGCTGAGGTATGGTTTTCGTGCTGGTCGTGGAACACTGGACCAGCTCTACACCCTCAGCAGGGTCCTGGAGGGTGCGTGGGAGTTTGCCCAACCAGTTTACATGTGCTTTGTGGACTTGGAGAAGGCATTCGACCGCGTCCCTCGGGGGGTTCTGTGGGGGGTACTCCGGGAGTATGGGGTACCAGGCCCTTTGATAAGGGCTGTTAGGTCCCTGTACGACCGGTGTCAGAGCTTGGTCCGCATTGCCGGCAGTAAGTCAGGCTCGTTTCCGGTGAGAGTTGGACTCCGCCAAGGTTGCCCTTTGTCACCGATTCTGTTCATAACTTTTATGGACAGAATTTCTAGGCGCAGCCAAGGTGTTGAGAGGATCCGTTTTGGTGACCTTAGAATCGCTTCTCTGTTTTTTGCAGATGATGTGGTCCTACTGGCTTCATCAGTTCGTGATTTACAACTTTCACTGGAGCGGTTTGCAGCCGAGTGTGATGCGGCCGGGATGAGGATCAGTTCCTCCAAATCCGAGGCCATGGTCTTGAGCCGGAAAAGGGTAGCATGCCCTCTCCGGGTCGGGGAGGAGGTCCTGCCCCAAGTGGAGGAGTTTAAGTATCTCGGGATCTTGTTCACGAATGAGGGAAAACTGGAGCGTGAGATCGATAGGCGGATAGGTGCAGCGTCCGCAGTGAAGCGGGCGCTGTACCGGTCTGTCGTGGTGAAGAGAGAGCTGAGTCAAAAGGCAAAGCTCTCAATTTACCGATCGATCTACGTTCCCACCCTCATCTATGGTCATGAGCTTTGGGTTATGACCGAAAGAACAAGATCTCGGATACAAGCGGCTGAAATGAGTTTTCTCCGCAGGGTGGCTGGACTCTCCCTTAGAGATAGGGTGAGAAGCTCAGTCATCCGGGAGGGACTCGGAGTAGAGCCGCTGCTTCTCCACATCGAGAGGAGCCAGTTGAGGTGGCTCGGGCATCTGGTTAGGATGCCTCCTGGACGCCTCCCTGGTGAGGTGTTCCGGGCATGTCCCACCGGGAGGAGACCCAGAGGAAGACCCAGGACACGCTGGAGGGACTATGTTTCTCGGCTGGCCTGGGAACGCCTTGGGATTCCCCCAGAGGAGCTGCTCCAAGTGGCTGGGGAGAGGGAAGTCTGGGCCTCCCTACTTAGGCTGCTACCCCCGCGACCCGACCCCGGATAAGCGGAAGAAAATGGATGGATGGATGGATAGTCTAAAGAGATGTGTTTTCAGGGCTGTCTTGAACAGAGAAAGGGAGGTGGTGTTTCGAAGGTCTGGCAGTAGAGCGTTCCAGAGGTGAGGGGCAGAGCAGGTGAAGGCCCTGCTCCCCATGGTGGAGAGGCAGGCAGAGGGTACATGGAGATGTAGCAAAGAGGAGGATCTGAGAGAGCGTGATGGGATGGAGATTTGTAGGAGGTCAGATAGATAAGGAGGGGCAAGGTTGTGGATAGCTTTGAACGTGAGGAGTAGAATTTTGAAGATGATGCGTGATTTAACCGGGAGCCAGTGGAGCTGCTGCAGGACAGGAGTGATGTGATCATAGGAGGTTTGAGTGATGACACGGGCAGCTGAGTTCTGGACCATCTGTAACTTGTGGAGATATTTGTTGGGGAAGCCGTAGAGAAGGGAGTTGCAGTAATCGATACGGGAAGTCACAATGTCATCTGGGTTCTGGGCTGTGTTGCCAGATCTCGCGATAGAAACAAGCAACCAGCTCCATGAAAACAAGCCCAACTGGCAACCCACCACATTGTGTAAAACAGAGGCCGTTTTTAAACAGTACAGTATAAACATACATTTACTATGGCATTACTGCACATTTAAACAGCAAAATTATGCTAAACACTTTGGATAACATACTTATAAGCTCTGGAAAAAAAAGATTTTGTGTATGTAACATTAATTCAACCTTTAATTAATCCCTTTGAGCCTCAGGGACTCATTTCTGTCATTTACCAGCGAGACCTGAATTTTAAACAAAGAATGATGACAACAGTGGACAACAATAGACAATCATAAAGGATGTGTACAAATTTTATTTCATTTTTTTGGGCAGCAAACTCATCGTAAACACAATCAACGAAAAATCTGGATGTAACATCCGTGGAAGGGGGCGTGAAGGGACAAACTACCTACGACTCGTCTTTTGCTTTCACTCGGAAAGAAAAACAAGCCCAAAAAAAAACAACCCGCGGCTCACAAAATTTATAAGCGACTTTAGAAAAGAAAAAACAAGCGCAAAGTTACTTAAAATAAGAACTTGGTAACTATGCAAGGGCCCAGGGTGGGGCAAATGGGGGTGAAGGCAGGTGTAGGTGTTTCACCTTTCTCATCCATATTTGGATGTTGTTGGTCCAGGGTGTTGATCCAGCAACCTTCCGATCACAGGCCCACCTTCTCGAACCTCTATGCCACCCTGTAGTGTTTCATCTCAGTTTTATTACATTCTTCCTCATAATTTCATCATGTTTTCCTCCTCAAGCACAAAGACAAACACTCTTTCTTTGTTTTGTTTTTGTGCACTGAGACGAAGGAGAACTGGAAAAAGGGAGGAGTGCAGCGACTCTGGGGGGTGGGGTGTCTTCTTTGCAATTAATTTCCAGTATTTTTTGCCACACTTGTATAAGATTACTTTGTCTGCATACATTTGACACGGACCATCCTCTCATCTTTCAGGTCCTAGCATAGAACCCTGTGGAACACCCAAATAACAAAAGAGATGGAAAGGCTTTAAAAGTGAAGTGACACTAAATTATTATTATGTGCTGCAGAAATAAATCCATAGGTGTCAAATCTGAAAATATTGCGTATACAGGTAGTCCTCAACTTACGACAGAGTACCGTTCCTGCGCGGCGGCGTAAAGCGAATTTCGACGCAAGTCGGAACATACGTAAATACTGCACCTTATTGTACTGTATTTTACCAAGCACTTAGCCTATCCTAACACAGTACCCTACATAATTATCAAAAAGCACATACATTTGGGAGTCATAATGAAGGAAAAAAAGAGTTAATAACCTACTGGGAAGCTGGTGAAGCCTTTCTTCCATTCGTTTACGACGCAAAACCGAAACTGCGTAACTCGGGTTTTAGAAATAAATTTTAAAAATCATTTTTATTTTATTTTTTAAATGGGAGATGCGTCGTAACCGCGAAACGTCATATCTCAAGACCGTCGTAAGTCGAGGACTACCTGTATTGTGAAACTATTTTGTTTTAAAATAAAAACTAATTTCAGTTGGTCTCAAAATACCCACACTTTTGTTGGGTCACCATTTCTCCCCTAAGCAAGGCAACGGATTAATGTATGATGGGCTTTCAGATAAGTTGTCTGTCTGTAAAGCGGGGAGTGACTGATCCTGTTTTTCCACTCAGAAAACAGCATAGTCAGCCGTCCACCCCTACACGGCTGGAGACCTCCGCTGCCAGAAACATGATGGACGTTGGAACCCGCCGCATCTTCGACGAGGACCACGATATCTTCAGACAAAGCGCTCGGCGGTTCTTTCAAGCGGAAGTGATTCCGTACCACAGCGAGTAGGTAGCTGAAGCACGGCCTCTGTTTGACGAGGTTTTTACAAAGACGTGAAATGAATTCAAACCCGCTTATAACTTTTTTTTTTTTGCTCCAGGTGGGAGAAGGCAGGTCAAGTGAGCAGGGAGGTGTGGGAGAAGGCGGGTGAGCAAGGACTGCTGGGTCTAATGATACCGGAAGAGCACGGCGGCATCGGAGCAGACGTGTTTTCTGCAGCTGTCGCATGGGAAGAGCAGTGAGTTATCATTCAAAGACTACTTTTGAGATAAAACAGCGGACTAGTTATGCTCATAAGATCAAAATGACTTTTCTTTCAGAATGTATTCCAACTGTACAGGCCCAGGTTTTGGTTTGCACTCCGACATCATCATGCCTTATATTGTCAAATATGGCAACAAGGAACAGATTGAGCGCTTTATTCCTTCCATGACTGCTGGGAAATGCATTGGTGCTATTGCAATGACAGAGCCAGGAGCTGGCAGGTCCGACCTCACTCTTACAGTATACCTGACATCAAAGATTTAGGGCCTGCATGACAACAATGTGCTGTGACTTTTTAACAACTATTCCACCTTTCTCCTTTTTTAGCGATCTTCAGAGTGTGAAGACATATGCCTATAAGGATGGCAGTGACTGGATCCTTAATGGCAACAAGGTACACCGTCTAAAAAGCTAAAATATTTAGTTGGTTCTTAACATCAGTTGAAGTTTATTTTCTTTTCCTATTACCAGGTTTTTATCTCAAACGGTTGGATGGCTGACCTGGTGGTGGTCGTAGCTGTGACCAACCGTGAGGCGAAGTCTGTGGCACATGGGATCAGTCTGTTCCTGGTGGAGGAGGGCATGAAGGGCTTCCAGAAAGGACGCAAGTTGGAAAAGATTGGTCTGAAGGCACAGGTACTGGAGTTCAGGGCCATTCCAGTGAATTGATTGTAACTTCTTCCTCTTATGTCCGTCCATCCTTCTTTCAAAGGACACAGCTGAACTGTTTTTTGAGGATGTGCGACTTCCTGCCAGTGCTGTCTTAGGTGAACTCAACAAAGGTTTCTACTACCTGATGAATGAACTGCCACTGGTAATGGGCATCTCCATGCAAGCCGTCTACCCAAAATATCATTTTGGCCAATTCTTTTTTTTGTCACTAGGAACGTTTGTCGGTTGCCGACATGGCCATAGCACGCTGTGAGTTCATGTTTGAAGAAACCAGGAACTATGTTATGCAGCGGAAGGCTTTTGGCAAGACCCTCGCTCAACTACAGGTCTGTATGTTCAAGTACCTTAAAAAATGTATGTCTGTTTCAAAAAGCTAAGAAAGGTTTCTGTTCTGCAGAAAGGAAGTTAAATATTTGGGGGCTCGTCCGGGAACCTCAGATTCAATTTTGTTTAGTGTATTGTGTATATGCTAGATGCTTGTTATTGTTAATTTAGTTGTATCCTCCTGGGTGTAGTTTTTTTTTCTTTTTCGTTTGGAATTACAGACTTTTGAAGCTATTCTGGAAGAATTACATTTTTACTTTGTAAGGAACTTTTGGAATTTGCGTCACCTGATCTTTCCCAGCAAAAAAGACACAAACAACCCTAACAACACCTGATATTTTGCTTCAGTTTTTTATATACAGTATATATATTTTTTTCATAATTGAACTGAATTCACTACATATATTAACTTTTACCCCCGTTTTTTCTACAGAGAATTAAAAGTATGCTTTGTATTATAGACTGTGCAGCACAAGCTTGCAGAACTGAAGACTGAGATCTGTGTGGGCCGAACTTTTGTTGATAACTGCATTCAGCTCTTCTCTGAGAATCGGCTGAATTCCTCGACTGCCTCTATGGCCAAGTATTGGTAAGAATACGTTAGCGGGTGGGGGGACTTGTCAACTACCGGTAAACCAGTCACATTCTGAGCTCCTTCATCTTATCTCCAGGGCGTCGGACCTCCAGAACAAGGTGGCCACTGAGTGCCTGCAGCTCCACGGAGGCTGGGGTTACATGTGGGAATACCCAATCGCCAAGTAAGTGGCGATCCACGTGAAACAAACAGTTTTGTATTTGCCAGCCCGATAACAAGCGGACTTCTGTTTGCTTTCAGGGCGTTTGTGGACTCGCGCGTTCAGTCCATCTACGGAGGTGCCAACGAGCTCATGAAGGAGCTCATCGCTCGTGACATCGTCAGCCAAAAGTGAGACTTTTGGCTGGGTTTCGTGTAGAAGGAGCTGTTTAAAAGTCGTCTTGATATGTTTCAGAATGTGCAAACATAATCAGGAAGTGGTAGTGAAAAATCCGAACGCTGCTTGAAGTTTCAAATCGTGGATGACGACAAATTGAGGCCACACTTCAGGACAAGAAAAGGAGATGAAGTCTGCTATTTTTACAAGTGGAAAGTGATGTTTCTAAACTTGCACCTTATCTGGTTGGGCTTATTGCAGCAGTCAAACTGCTTTTGATATGTTTTTAAACTTGCACCTTATCTGGTTGGGCTTATTGCAGCAGTCAAACTGCTTTTGATCACATCACACAGCTATTGTAAACAAATCAAAACAAAAGTAATTAATAGTCCAATTCAACCAATACAGTAGTCCCTTGATTATCACGGGCATTACATTCCAGACCCCCCCCCCCCCTTGCCAAGCATCAATATATGACGAGTAGGGAGTGAGAATGAGTTGCCCCTTAACACTTGAGTTAAATTGACATCGATTTCTGAGTTGAAACAACAAACCAAAACAGTTCAGTCAATTAATGAATTTAAATCAACTAAACTAAAGCAAAAGTTTATGGATCAAGACAACTTAACAATACCAAAGTTCATGCTCAGTAATCCAGGTATGAAATCCAACAATGTTCAATCAGGTCATCTGGAGAGTTTCTTTTTTTAAACTGACATGTTTCGTCCTTCATCCAAAGGACTTCTTCAATCTGAGGAGCCACCAAACAAAAAGTCAGAGTCAGAGTACTTTTAATAACATTGCACAAGTTTTCACCAATACAGTGTGAATATGTACGCACAGTCATCCTGAAGGGGGGGTGAGTGTGTGAAGCTGCTGCCTATTCAGACCACATGAGACATCAATCACATTATGTTCTTCAGCGCGACCTCTCTCATCCATATCGGGATGAAGGTCAAAGGTGTGAAAAACAAGGAAAGTACCATGAGGATCACAGCGTTGGTATTAAAAAAAATGTATCACATTTTGTCTGCCAAGACACCACATGAGACAGTAAAAACTATACCATAAGCACATTTAAGACAGTTACATGTTGCATTTTGAGACTGAGGCAGGGAGATTTCTGTCCATGAGACATTCCAGATAGCAACAGTCTGAACCAGCCGGCCTCCGATAACGCTCATAGAAAAGTTCTCCGGGGGGGTAGCGGACAAGACAAGAGGAGCAGCTGTTTGTCCTCAGTAAAACACGTCTCAGGAGAAATTAGATATCCAGCCTTTTCCAAGGCTGTTTCCAAGGGAGTCAGATAAGAATGACAAATATTTTCACTTCGGCTCACATTGTAATTTCTGCAGCCTTGAGTCTGTAAAGGCTCGGTTATACTCGTGCTTTGGTCCGCAAGCTGGAGTGCGCGCGCTGCTGCGTTCATAGTTTTGCCGCGTTTATAGTTGACGCATGGCAAAGTGCTGTTCTTTGAGCCCAGTCCACGGCGTCAACGGCAAAAGTCAACAGTGCGGCGCGCGCACTAGGCTTGCAGAGTTTCAAAATATCGGAGGTGCGCGACACGCGCCAAGACGACGCGCGGGGCCAACGCGCAGGGGGTGGGGACTGCGATATCGCGTCACTTTTGGCGCACGCCCCTCGTGCGCTGCGCGACGCGTCGAGTATAAATCTAGCTTAAGGGCGACTCTGTTCCAAAAATGATCCAATTAGGGACTTTTTTTCCACTGATCCAAGCTCTGACCTCAGATGTTGACCAGTACAGCGTCCAGAGTCCTAATCCGAGTGGGTGATCTGTTCACCTTCCGGATAAGCTCGCAAACAGCTGATTTCTCGAGGTCACCGCGCAGACCAGACGTCGGGTGCTCCAGGCATGATGATGATGATGATTCCCACCAACCGCATACTCCATACACTATACTAGATTATCTCTACTACCAGGCTCTCTGCATCCACTGAGTGCAGAAGTCACTATGAATAAGGACCAAACTTTTTCAGATCAAAACTTTCCCTCCATTTCAGCAGACAGCAATGGCTGGAAGCACTGTTGGCCTCTGGGAAATGTAGTTCTTTTGAGTGGCGACACATCTATCCATCCATTATCTTTACCTGCTTCTTCCTTTCTGGGTCGCGGGGGTCGCTGGTGCCCATGTCCAGCAGTCACTGTGCGAGAGGCTGGGGGACACCCTGGACAGGTCTCCAGTCCATCACAGGGACACATAGAAACAAATGAGACAAACAATCATTCACACTCTCACTCACACCTAGAGAGAATTTAGAGTTACCAGTCAGTCTAACATGCATGTTTTTAGTCTGTGGGAGGAAACCGGAGAACCCGGAGAAAACCCACGTATGCACGGCCAGAACATGCAAACTCCACCCAGAAAGGCCCCCCGGACTGGGATTTAAACCGGAGACCTTCTCGCTGAGAGAGGCAGCAGCTCTACCAACTGCGCTACTGTGCCGCCCACGAGTGTGAGCCCCTGCGTGGCAACTTATTGAGAGAAAAATACAAAATGGCCGCCCCTGTCCGAAGTATTTTTTTTCATTAACTTTTTACTGTGCAGTATCCAGTACCGTCCCAATCACGTGAGTGACGTTAAAGTTGACAATCGTACTTCTCTTTACATACATGACCGAGAGCACTGACATGTTTGTAATAGTGAATATAGACTAAATAATTTTTTAAAACTTTTTTGTAAATGTAACATTGCTGACCTGTGCCAATCAGATTTAATTTGATTTCAAGTTTTTGATTCCTTTACAAACATTTTTGTTGTTTTAGCACAAGACAAACTGCAGAAATTAAATGATCTGATCACCTTTAAACTGCTTTTCTTTTTCTGGAGTTTTATTGTTTCCAGCTTCTGAACAGTGTGTGTACCGGTACTTTAGTTTTATGTCCTTTATGCTCCTAAAACTAAAAGATAGTTTAATACAAGAAACACTTTATGTGATGTCTTATTGTGTATTAGATATGATAATAGTGTCAGAGTCTTGTTAGACCACACAAAACTTGGGTTAAATATCTGCAAAACGAACTATTGCAACATTTCGCGTCGCTAAGAATGATTAGCTGTGGTCGCCATCGTGAATGGGGTTGGCTCCAAAAGTTAACTAATCG
>JBBPBX010004943.1:63937-74230 GCA_038048925.1 Garcialebias charrua
AGTAAAAAATTATTTTTTGTTAAATGACGGACATTATATACAGTGATGATAGATATGTATATATTGGGGGTGGGCGATATTGCCAAAAAATGATATCACAATATATTTTTTGAAACACCCCGATAACGATATCACAGACGATATTTCACATTTTCTCCTTTTACTGAATCAACCAAACAAATGTGTAATTTCAAAATGACTTTTCATAAACAGTCACCAGAATACAAAAAAAATATTCATATTTAACAAGCAAAATAAATAAATAAATATAAAAAAATTGGCTGACAGTTTGAATCAGCTACCAAGTACTGTTTTTGTTAGCAAGATACCGTAACTCATAAACCACACCGCAGATTTTTAAATCCAGCTGATTTCACATTTGGTTGAGCTCAGGGGACTGTCTGCTATAAAGTCAGGTAAGAAATATTTTTTTAAGCGTTTATTTAGCTAAATTTAAAGAAACAAAGCGTCCGGTCCGAACCGCCTGCCTAAAATTCGGCGAACTTTTTTTTTTTTTATCCAGCTGATTTGAACATTTCATTAAGCTCAGGAGCACGTCTGCTATAAAGTCAGCTAAGAAATATATATTTTTTAAGCGTTTATTTAGCTAAATTTAAAGAAACAAAGCGTCCGGTCCGAACCGCCTGCCTAAAATTCGGCAAACTTTTTTATTTTAATCCAGCTGATTTGAACATTTCGTTAAGCTCAGGAGCACGTCTGCTATAAAGTCAGCTAAGAAATATATTTTTCTCGCAAAGAAATAATTGTTTTTACCGTGTTTCCTTGTGAAGTTCTTCGTACTCGCTTGCTTCATTCACCGCCATTTTAAGTAGGGCAAATGAGGCGCTGACGCGTCGCGTAGCGGTGACGCGTATTAACACCAAAGCTAATTTTGTAAGATTTTTTCTTGTTTATTGTTAATAATTGGACAAAGCGTATTTTACAACAGTGAATACGGTAGTTCCGCGACACTCTTGTGGTCTTCCATGCTTGCTCGCGCCCGCAACGCATCACATGGCTCAGTGCTGCGCAGGTTAGACGCAGTCAAATGACGTCATCATAGGATACCGCAATATAATTTTTTTCACCGGTGTCAAAAAATCCACCGGTATTATCGTAAACGAGACGATATGGCCCACTCCTAATATATATACACATACAGTACTGCGGCCGTGGCGTAGTGGTAATGGCAGTCGTCCCCCGATCGGAAGGTTGGCGGTTCGAATCCCGGTTCCCCACACCATGTGTCGTTGTGTCCTTGGGCAAGACACTTAACCCCGAGTTGCTCCCGGTAGGACTGGAAAGCGCCTTGCATGGCAGTCTGCCGCTACCGGTGTATGAATGTGTGTATGAATGGGTGGATGGTTGGTATTGTAAAGCGCTTTGGGGCCCCTCATAGGGGGCTGGAAAGTGCTATATAAATAAGCTCCATTTACCATTACATTTACTGTATACTGTATATATATAAAGGCGTTTTAAACTCTTCCCACACTCTCTCATTATTCTAAACAATGTTTCTAGACTCTAAACCAGGGGTCACCAACACGGTGCCCGCGGGCACCCGGGTGCCCCCAAGGACCATTTGGGGTGCCCTCGGACCTGTTCTAAAAATAGCACAACTCACTATTAAGCTGCATTTAAAATATCATTTTATTCAGTTGTTATTCTTTTTTTTGTATTTATATATATTTTAAAATGTCTATCTTAAAAATATGTTCTTAAAAATATGTTTATTATACATTTTTTTCAATTTACGCTTTGTTATTTCCGAAGAGTTTATCAAACTGGTGCCCTTTGTATGACTCTGTACCCATGAAGTAGCTCTCAGTTTCTAAAAGGTTGGTGACCCCTGCTCTAAACACTCTAAAAGAGCACAGAATGTCATGATTTCAGTTCCCTGCCTCCGCTGCTCTCAGCCACCTGCAAGCATGAGGAAGTTTATCCGACAGTGTGGGCTGCACAAAGGTGCAGCAGGTGCTAAATAATTTAAAATAATTTATTTTAAATTGAAAAATGCATGCCAATTGTGCAGCTTATCCATCAATCAGCCAGTTGTGTGTCATGTCCAATCTTATTTTGAAAAACCCGTGATAAAGTGAGACCGCGAAAACGAACCGCATAGTAGCAAGGCACAAATCTAACATAACAAAACAAATAAAATGAAGCTTTGATTATTTTTATATTTAAAATAAAAAGCCTGAATATTCAGCATTAAGTAAAGATACCATCAGGGGGCTGTGGTAGCTTGGTGGTCAGTGCTGTAGTTTTGAAATTCTGAGGTAGTGGGTTTGAGCCCAGGTAGCATCAGGAGGGGAGCGTTTTACCTATTTACTAACTAAATGAAGATACCATAAGTGGATCAAACAGTGGAGAGAAATCCTCCTACAGTAATTCAGTCATGTTTTACCTTCAGAAAGAGAAGAGAAAAAAATATATATATCATTTCTCCTTCCTGTCCTCTCAAACCCAGCCAGTTGAAGCAGATTTATTATTTCAGCTTCCTACCTCGTTTCTTATGTAATCACATCACTACATGTCAACACACGTTATGTAAATGTCTCTGTGTGCAGAATGATGAGGACAAGATGTCCAACCTGCAGTTACCTGTACATGAGCTGAATTTCAGCATAGACTTGTTGCGCCTTGATGCTCCTGCCTGGTTCTGTGTGTGAGCGGAGCAGAGACAAACACAACATAAAACTGGACATCTCTGAGCTCAGACTGACGAGCAGCTCACTGCAGAAGAATGTGAGCAGGTTTTCCAGCTCAGAGAGCATTTTGCTGAAAGCCAATGAGGAGCAGGAGCAGGCCTGCAGCTAAACCCTGAACTAAAAGCTTTATTCTGGACTGACTGATCTCTACAGAAACACAAGGACCTCCCAAACTGGCAGCCACATTCCTGGTGGCTAAGGGTGGATTACTGTAAAACGATTTTTTACAAACTGGAATGATCTGAAAGGCCTAGACTAAAAGTCTCTCCATCAGAAAGTAGAAATCCAGGTTTTATTCCTCATTGCCTGCAGATGTTCCTGTTTTTAGTTTTCTATATTTGCCTTATCTACTTTGAATCTGTTTTACTACTTTGACATCTTTTTTTAAAAACTTGTTTAAAAAAAAATCTCTATGCCTCTCTTTTGATTATCTATTGTTGTCACTGTTGTCATCATTCTTTAGTTTGTAGACAGGTCTCTCTTGTAAATGAGTCCTCGAGACTCAATGGGAATAACCTGCCTAAATAAAGGTTGAATGAAAAAAAAAAAAAAAAAAACTGACAAACTAAAAGATAATCTGTTCCATCAAGAAGTACTGTCACACAGGTACACAAACCATGGTACATGTTACCACATTACAACAGCTTTGTTCTGTTTGTCATGGGCTTTACGGTTTTCATTAAAATTTGTGTTTCTGGAACTCGCAACAGTCATCAGTACTCCTTCAGAGTGATGATGACCATCAATCCTGGTTCGGTTGACGCAAGAGAAGACTTTCAGTATTGACATTTGGCACACATTGTCAGAGTTGATGGCAGAGAGCAGGATTATTTTTATCTTCATTGCACTGCTTCCTTCCATTCTCTCGTAACCTTTACAGCTCCAAGGTCTAAAGGGCGAGGCATAGCTCCGCGCAAGCGCGAGGCCACGCGGCGCCACGCTGTGCGAGCTGCGCTTGCACAAGCCTTTGAACACTCGCGCGAACGCGCCAAGCTCAAATTTTACGACCGCTCACGCGCGCGCGGTGTCTCTCAATAAACTGCCCTGGTGGCGGACTGTTTTGTGTGACACACAAATGAATTAAATTCCTCTTCTTCATCGCTGATCTGGACTTTTCTTTTGTTTTTTTGCCAAAAGTCAAGTGATCGCTTGAAGCGGTCACCATTCACTTCCTCCTCCGATGAGGAGGAATGAATGAACTTGTTCTCAGACCCGACCTGTCAATCAAATCAGTAGGCTGTCAGCAAATGACCAATCAGCGACCTCAATTTGTCCCGTAGCTAAACGCTCCGCCCTGCTTCTGCTCAAATGACATCAAGTATTTGGAGTCTGCTGTGGTTCTCACTGAGCCCACGAGACAACCCTCCTTTTGCGCACAGCCCATGGTCTAAGAAGCTCTTATATGGGTTCCCCCCAGTTCCGCTCATCCCACGCGTTCTGGACCGAGTCCAAGAGGAAGAGCTGTCAGTCATCATCATATCCAAGATGCACGGGCTACATCTACAACAGCGCTTTATGCATCAAAATGGGCAGCTTTTCAGCATTGGTTCACAGAAAAAGACGTGGAAGCTACGTCATGTCAAATAGATTGCGTGCTGTAATTTCTGCAGCATTTCATGGACAGAAATTTAGCGTTCAGCACCATAAAAACTTGTGCTGCAGCTATTTCATCCTGTCATAAAGGTTTTGGTGACAGAACAGTTTTTAGTCACCCATTGATGAAACGCTTTTTGAAAGGCCTGCGACAACACAGGTCCATGACATGCCCACTCACTCCTCAGTGGAATTCAACATTAGTTTTATGTGCTTTGGTTAAGACTCCGTTTGAGCCTTTACAGGAAATGCCACTGAAATGTATGTCTCTTAAAACTGCGCTCCTGTGTACCCTCACATCTGCTAAGAGAGTGAGTGAGTTATGTACACTCTCTGTTGCTCCCTCATGTCTGAGAATTCAGACGGACAGCAGCTCAGCTAGGCTAAGGCCTAACCCTGCCTTCACATCAAAATGTATAACCAGTTCTTTCAAATCGAGAACAATCACTTTGAATGGTTTTCACCCTCACGGGTCTGAGGAGGAGGCCACGTCTCATTTACTCTGTCCTGTATGCGCACTTTCATGTTACGTGACGCTCACAGCTACATTACGTCACTCGCAACGTCTGTTTGTGTATTACAGAGACAGATCAGCTGGACGTGCCTTGTCCAACCAACGTCTGTCTCACTTGTTGTGTGAGGCCATCTCAGAAGCTTATACAGCTTCTGGAACAGAGCCTCTGCAGAACCTCTGTGCACATTCCACGAGGGCCATCTCGTCTTCCACAGCTTTGCATGGAGGGATGTCTGTCGACGACATCTGTTCTGCAACTGCATGCTCGTCGCCATGCTCTTTCATCCTGTTTTGTCTGTGTGATGCCTCCACGTTCTCCATGACTCATTCTGTCCTCAGGGTTTTGTTAGAATGATTACTTAATTTCTCATGGAGCTGTTTAACCTGAGCTCATATCTGTCTGCAGGCAGGCGTAATGTGAAATATTTTGTTATCAATCACAGTTCATGACTGCTGCTGTGGTCTGGTTGTTTACAAATAAAATATTGACCTGTTCTGCTCATTGCTCTCAGCAACAGTTCTGCCCCTCAGTTTTGTTCACCCACCAGAGCCATTCCCCTCTCTGGTGCACTGTTATGCATGGTTACACAACCACACACACACAAAACTGGGCATGATTTTTTTGGTTTAAGCTGCTCGTTTGTTGTTATCAGCAGCTGAAATGTACCTGTTCAGCCTGCAGCTGCAGGCCTATGGGTTTATTATCCCAACCCTTCTCCAACAGATTCCTTTTCTGATGCGCCATGACACACGGAGTGTGTTTTTACAAATGCAGAAGGATGAGTGATATAATGAACTGTGCGAGCAGGTGCTTCATGCTGGTGTCTGGATGGACCTAGTGAGGCATAGACTATATTCTGCTCCACCTTTAATCCACTAACGAGGCCTAAAGGGCGGAGCCTACACAAAATAGAACGTTGGTTACGTATTGTAACCCCAGATTCTATGAGTGTAGGCATTGCCCTTTAGGCCCTGGGCCTCATTGGTCCCTAAATGGCTGAATCAAAAGCTATTTGGGAGATGATTGTCCAATCACCCCGGAATTTATATGACCGGTAGGCCCACCCACAGTAGGTGGGCGTGGACTAAAAGTTTTCAGTGCACGCTGAGCGCGAAAGGAATTATCCACTAGCGAGGCCTAAAGGGCTACACCTACACTCATATAATCTGGGGTTACAATACGTAACCAACGTTCTGCCTGGAACAGGACCCACTTGTAAATTAGTCCTCATGACTCAATGAGACTAGCCTGTATAAATAAAGTTGAATGAATTAAATTGATCCAGGCTGACATTTTGTTTGCAAGAGCAGGGATGATGACTGGTGAGATCACAAGAAGTGGAGAGGACTTGGGAGAACACAGACGAGCAAGTCTTGACAGTACAACGAGCACAAACACAAGGTTAGACTTTCTCTGGTAGATATATGTTTGTCCAGCTGTCGATTAACTTACCAAAAGTCATCATAATGTTCCAGCGTCGGATGAATGACTGCCAAGTCATGAAGTACTGTGCAGAGTAGTCAACAGGATCAAGTGCAGGTGTGGAAAAGTGGCTTGACTGAATCATTATCAGCTGTGTGGAAAGTGATTTTAACAGACAAACTATAATTAAACTAAAAATCTAACTAAAAAATTATCAACCGTCCGGTAAACAACTCAAGGGTCAATAGAGTCAGGGGAGTGCATCTTCATGCGACACAACATATTATAGCAATGATGCAATCTGAAACCACAGATATATTTTGGTCACTCAGACATATTTCTACAAAGTATATAAATATGAATAAATGTTGAGAAACGGGAATTTAATTCTCACTGCATTCATGCAGATGCATGCAAAGATTCACTGGATCCAATTTTATTTCATTTGTGGCTTTGTATTTAATTTTTGCAACTCTTTACTCCAGTTTTCCTGTAAAGTTTGACTTAATATGCTGCATATTTCTGTTGATCTTGTAAAGATATTGTCCACAAGGACTGTATAGTTGAATAAATGAATGGCAATTGTGCTGCCTTTTGTTAAAAGACAGAAATTTAAAGTTATAACTAGTTTAAGTAAATGCATGGTAGAAACATAGAAGATGTTTGGGTTTTAAATTCTGGTCAGAGTGGCTCCTCTCTCTCTTGAGAATATCGTTTTACATGCTGCACGCTAGGAGTGAGCACTCTTGCTTAAGGTACAATCTTTGACGTATCTGGACAAGTTGGTCAAAAACGGCAGTTAACAGCAGTTAACAGCAGTTAAGATAACTCATAGCGCTAAATATGCTCTTACCACTTGTACCTTGGAAGGTTTTCGTCTTTGTAAGTATTAAAACACCATTTAACGTGTTTGTAATATTGAGCTAAGTTGAGTTAAGCTATTGTATTGTTTAAGCGTGGTGTGTATTGTTGGCATGTATTATTCAGTTGTTTTCCTTTTCTGTACATTTCAGTTACAAAAACTTACAAAGTAAAGAAAGTTCAAGAAGTCTTCAGTAAAATCAAGAAAGCAAGCTTGAGTGGGGACTTTTTTTATTATTACTTTACTTTTTGTTAGCTGGCTGTCTAGCCTCACATAGTCACGTGTCGTGAGGACAGCACAGTAAAAAGACGTGTTACTCAGCGGGTTCAAGTATACAGAGCTACTTAAGCAACATGAGTCTTCGCTCGGGGAGAAGCTATCACAGAGACTACGATGCTGAGCAGTCAAGTGGAGCAACTGGCGATGAGCAACAACCAGAAGCTACCACTCAATCAGCTACAGGGGAGCAGCAACCACAACCATTCGACACCAGGTCACAGGTATCCAGAGCACCCACCAGGCAGTCTCATCGAACGTCTTCATCATCAACAGGTTCTTCAGCTGCGAGGGCCTACGCTAAAGCTCAAGCAGCACGTGCGCAACTAGCCTTCGCTAAAAAAGAAGCTGACATAATGAAACAAAAAGCTGACATAATGAAACAAAAAGCTGACATGATGAAGCAGAAAGCTGAACTAGATGCAGATCTACATGTCCTCCAGTGTCAAAAAGCAATAGCTGCAGCTGAAGCAGAAGCCACAGCTTATGAAGAAGCAGAGAATCAGAGCGGGGAGCTCTGTAGAGAACTCTGCGTTGAAGCGGAACCTAACAGCCCTGCGCAGCGAACGAGTGAATATGTTCAACAGCAGTGTGAGTTCTTTCCTGACACTCAGCACACTGAAGAACAGCCTCATGAAAGAAATGACCATGCCCAAAAAATACAAGGCAGTGCACAGGTAGCCAATCCTGTCGCAGTCAACATTCAAACAAACCCACTATCAACAAACAGTGTAATTAAACAGGAGCCGACTGTGCACACATGCTCAACAAACAATACTCAAGATTTTGCAAAATATCTCATCCGCAAAGAATTAGTGAGTACAGGTCTTCTACAATTCGATGACAAACCTGAAAATTATTGGGCATGGAAAACCTCATTCATCAGCACCACCAAAGACCTAAGTCTGTCTCCAAGAGAAGAATTAGATTTATTGACAAAATATTTAGGTCCAAAGTCATCTGAACAGGCAAAACGCATTCGTGCTGTACACGTCCTCAATCCTGCGGCAGGTTCCGAGAGGATCTGGCAACGCCTTGAAGAGTGTTATGGTTCACTCGAGGTTATTGAGGACGCACTTTTAAAAAAAGTAGAAGACTTTCCCAAGCTGACAAACAAAGACAATGTTAAACTGCAAGAGCTCGGCGACATCTTAATGGAGCTTCAGTGTGCTAAACAAGATGGTGGCCTGCCTGGGCTTGCATACCTAGACACAGCTCGAGGAGTCAGACAAATAGTTGAAAAGCTTCCTTTCAACTTACAGGAAAGATGGACAACTGTAGGAACGCAGTACAAAGAGACTCATAGGGTGTCATTTCCTCCTTTCACAGTTTTCACACAGTTCATCCAGCAGCAGGCAAAAATGAGAAATGACCCTAGCTTTGCAATATTCAATCCTAACAGCCATTTCCTTTCTCACGCAGAAAAACTGAAACCAAACAGTCAAAAAACTACTGTTTCTGCACATAAAACAGAGATCACAGCAGAGTCTAAGCAAAGGAGTCCAAATGAATTGGAGGAACCAGATCGCCAGTGCCCAATCCACAGAAAACCACATCCGCTCAAAAAGTGTAAGCTTTTTAGAAATAAACCCATTGAGGAAAGAAAGACCTACTTGAAAGAGCATCGCATCTGCTACAGGTGCTGTGGATCTGTCAGACATCTTGCAAAAGACTGTAAAGTAGCAGTTAAATGCATAGAGTGCGACAGTTCAAAACACTTATCAGCAATGCATCCTGGTCCCTCTTGCACTCCAGAGAGCACAATACAAGAAAACAATGACAGTGAAGAGCAAGTAGACAACTCAACCTCAGTTGTCTCAAAATGCACAGAGATATGTGGACAAGGTGATAGTCCACGCTCATGTTCTAAGATCACTCTAGTCAAAGCATATCCTGCTGGCCAAAAAGAAAGAGCTATTAAAATGTATGCTGTACTAGACGAACAGTCAAATAGGTCACTAGCAAAGTCAGAGTTTTTCAGCCTTTTTGATATTGAGTCCAGTCCTATTCCTTACACATTAAAGACTTGCTCTGGAAAAGCACAGACATCAGGAAGGAGAGCTGCAAACTTCTTCATCGAGTCCATGGATGGAAAGATCAGCCTCCAGCTACCTCCTCTGATAGAATGCGACTCTGTTCCAGATGACAGAGCTGAAATACCCTCTCCTGAGATGACGCAGCATCACCCACATCTACTCAAAGTTGCAGACAAAATCCAACCTGTCGATCCCGATGCTCCTATCCTTTTACTGTTGGGCAGGGACATCCTCAGGGTTCATAAGGTACGTGAGCAAATCAACGGGCCCAACAATGCACCTTATGCCCAAAGGCTAGACTTAGGTTGGGTTATTGTGGGAGAAGTGTGTTTAGGAAACGCTCATGGTCAGTCAGAGGTCAACGTTTACAGAACACAAACCTTAGATAATGGCCGTGCATCCTACTTTGAGCCCTGCCCAAACATAATTCATGTTAAAGAGAATTATGGGGCTCCTTTAAACACTGCCTGTGACACGGATAGTTTGGGACACACTGTGTTTGTTAGGTCTGAGTATGATGACAAACAAGCTATGTCAATTGATGACAAAACATTTCTAACAATAATGGACAATGAAGTCTATCAAAACCAAGAGAACAGCTGGGTGGCACCCTTACCTTTTTGCTCTCAGAGAAAAAAGCTGCCTAATAATAGAGGACAAGCCCTCAAACGCCTTTCATCACTGAGAAAGACTTTAGCAAAGAAACCAGAATATTTGCCCACTTTACAAAGTCGCCGCAAATGGATGGAAACCAGACCTAATGTCAAAAAAGGAGATGTGGTCCTGCTAAAAGACTCAGGCTAGCAGGAACGAGTGGCCCATGGGACTGGTGGTGAGGACTTTTACCAGCAGAGACACAAAAGTCCGCAAAGTAGAAG
>JBBPBX010004944.1:4387-38365 GCA_038048925.1 Garcialebias charrua
ATACAGTATATGTATGTTTTTCTTAGTTCATATCTTAAATCTTATTGCTGTTCTTTTTTTTTACATTTTATACTTTTGTTGGATGTAACTGGGACCCTGTGTACACAATTTAGTTCCACCACATGTACCACATGTGGTGTGTATGGCAAATAAAGAAACTCTGACTCTGATATTATATTCTTAACTATTGCTTCAATTTGTATCAACACTTCCCTGAATCAAAGATGATGACGTCCAAACCACTTAAATGTTGAAGTCAACTCTGTCCAGTAGTAAAATATCTCTTGAACAAGTGTAAAAATGTTTTAATGACAAATAAACATATTTACAGAGCTAGTTGCTGCAGGTTAAATTAATCTCAAGTTGCTTAAAAGATCTGTTCTTACCCACACAGGTGTAAAGTTAATAACCATAAGGCAGTCTTTTGTCATAAAACTGTGATTGTGTCCAGAGTGCTCAGGCTCAGGCAGAGACTTGGTTGTCTCTTCTCTTGTTCCCCGTACTTTTCCGATTTTCATAAATTATTACTAAGAGCTGATAGTTTTAATTAATTTTACAGGAGCTTGTAACCCCACATCACATGCACACACTCACTCACGTTCCTGAGAATAGCTCCAGAAGAGGTAAAATATAAATCCCAATGTCCTGCTGAGCTTTAAGCAGATTTTATTCAGACCAGAACTCCATACTGTAGATATCTGTAATTAGCATGTATTGAAATTAAAAGTCTAACATTCCAGTTTCAGGGACCAACATGGGTGCAGACATGTGAGCTACATTTTGGCTAGCCCCTGTCAGCCCCACTGAAAAACTGCTTTTCATGATTATATCCTCACTGCCTTCGAGATGGATTTTGTTCCTGAGACTGGTGTCGCTGTGTAACTGAATCAACAAACTTGTGACATGGCTTCTAGACAAAAAAAAGTCCAAAACTTCAATCTTTTCTCCCCCGCGATCTATTATCACCGCAGCAGCCCCAGGCCGTTGTGATGGAGGAGCGCGTGCGTCAGCTCCACCTTCGCCGGGCTCTGGAGGGACAGATGAGTCGTCTCTGAGATCAGACATTCTGGCCTCAGGTAAATCTGAAATCATAGCAATAATTAAGAGCAGCTCTGACAGAGGATTTAAAAAAATTTAAGAGGGAATTTCAGGCGGTCCAAGCGGAGCTTGCTTACACCACTGCGAGCCTCAGTGCAGAGTTCGACCGAGTTAAACTGAGTGTTTCAGAGGCTGAACATGGGCTTTATGCTTGGATGAGATGGAGAGGCTGTGCGAGACGGTGTTGGAGTTAAAGAGTGAAGTTGATGGGCTTAAAAACAGTTTGAATCTGTGGAGGGAAATACGAGACGTGACAGTATTAGAATTATTGAACTTCCTGAGTCGGCGGGTGAATGCTCATCTATGGTCATGGCTAAAATGATAATGGAAGCCCTAAAACTGGATAAATTGCTGTTGATTGATTACGTGTAGCAGACACTGGACAAAAGAAGTTTGGATGGAGGATCCAGAGTCATCATGTCCAGACTTCATTACTATCAAGAACATGTGGAAATACTATAGCGGGCACGCAGCGATGACCTGATCCACATTAAAGAATGAATAATCCATATTCATCAGAGCTGACTACACCCCAGGAGTGGCAAGGACACTTGTGGCGTTCACTGAGGTGAAATGGCTCCTGCGGAATCAGCCGGGGGTTTGGTATGGTCTTCTTTTCCCGATACGGCTTCGGATCGCACATGGAGTGACGGACAAGGTGTTTGTCGACTCCATTAAAGCGACGGAATGCATCAAGAAAAATATTATTCCGGTGGCAGGCGGTGAGGATCACAACAAATCAGAATAAACCACAGGACTGGCCTCTTTCAATCAGCAATTTTTATTAAACTTGTGTTTGACTCAAATAGCTGTGGCCCTCTGGTATGCATAACATTTTATTTGTATTAAGGGGCAAGTGTACAGTGCTAATGCTTTCAACTGATTACCATAAGTTTTGGTATACAGTGCACACCCTATATAATAGGAATGTTTTTATAATTATTTTTTGTGATTCCACAGTATTAACGCTCTGATTTGATTGGCGTTCACATTTGATATTTACACTAATATAGTAGTCTTTCGCTACTTTGCGGTTCAATTTCTGCAGACTCGCTCTATCACGGTTTGTGAACGTACAGTCCATAAGCAAGAGATCCTGAACTGTTTCAACAAACATTTTGTTGCTTCTAGTTCATTATTTGACACAGTTACTAATGGAAAATAAGCCACTTCACCTAATAATCAAACTTCTACAAATCAAATCTCTCCTACAAGTCAATCCTCAGTTAATCACACCTTCTCTTTTTCTCCGTTCTCAGTTAGTGAGGTAAATAAACTGTTAAAAGGTCTTGATCCCAAAAAAATATCTGCATGTTCAGATTAACTTCCACACTATTTCTTAAGGCTGGCTGCTCATACCATCACATTCCTTGTGACCCACATCTTTAACCTGTCCATAAGCCAAAACTTCATTCTGGATGCTTGGAAAACTGAAAGTTATGCACCATAACTCATGTTCCCTGAAGGAAGGGAACAAGGTGCAACATACTTGCTATGGGAATTGCGCCCCTGTGCGATTACCTGAAGGAATACATTCACGCCTTTTATGGCAGGGGGCGTCACCCCGCGCCAGAGGTACCGCCCTTTAGGTACTTAGGCGACTGACGCCCCTCCAACTGTCTCCAAAATTGCACTTCACCGAGCTTTCAGCATTGAAAAGGGCCAGCTATGTTGCACCTCGTTCCCTTCCTTCAGGGAACATGAGTTATGGTGCATAACTTTCAGTTCCCTTTCAGTTCGGTCTCTCGGTGCAACATACTTGCTATGGGAACGTAATTCATTCACGCCCTTGAAATGCTCAGTGAAATGCCTGTTAGTGTGAACGTCTGCCCTTGACCAGGCCTCAAAGCTACTTTCTATTGTGTATTAGAAAGAACAGCCTGAGTGACATCACACACAGTAACATCCAAACTGTAGTACTTTGCAAAAGTGTTTAAAGAGCTCCAGTTCGCAGCAGCACAAATGTCTGCAACTGACACGCCCTTGAACAATGACCAGGAAGTGGCCAAGCCCCTGGTTGAGTGAGCATGGACTCCAGGGGGCACTTGTTGACCTTTGCTACCATATGCCCTTTTAATGGCCTCCGTCACCCAATGTGAGAGGCGCTATCTTGATAGGGCCTTTCCTGTAGCAGGTGCGGCAAAGCAGACAAACAGTTGGTTTGTTTTTCTCCATTCGGCTGTTCTCTGCATGTAGGTGCGTAAAGCCCTCACTGGGCAGAGAGCCTGTAGCCTTTCCTGTTCCTGAGTGAGGACAGGATCAGGCGGAAAGGAGGAGAGATCAAAGTCTAGACTCCTATGGTTCAGAGTCAAGACCTTGGGAGTCTGATTAGGCCTTAGTGTGACATTTGACCCGTCAGGGGCGAATCTGGTACACATTGGATGTACAGACAATGCATGGAGGTCACCCACGCATTTCGTCGAGCAAAGAGCCAGGAGAAGAGCAGTTTTATAAGATAGAAGATCTATCTTAATCTCGCTCAGAGGCTCAAATGGCGGGTCGCAAAGAGCCCCCAAGACCAGGCCAAGATCCCAACCAGGGGTCAAGGTCCTGCTGGGTGGCTTGGTTCGAAGCACACATTTCATATATCTCATTATGATTGGATGTGCTCCAGGAGTCCTGTGTCCCCAGTCCTCGTGACAAGCAGAGATAGCTGCAAGGAACACTTTAATAAGAACGACCCTTTTCAAGTAAATCCTGAAGGAAAGTTAGTAGTTGAGCCAGGTCGCAAGCATAAGAAATTATATTTCTTTCTGAGCACCAGGCTTCGAAGATGCGCCACTTTTGTACGTATAGAGACTGTGTTGACCAAGCACGGGCATTTTGTATGGTTTTCACCACATTCTCAGGCAGGCCCAAAGCCATCAGCCTGTCATTTTCAGCTAAGACTGGAATTAATTCCAGATCCTGGCCTAAGCAACTGGACTGCGACTTCCTATGTGAGTCTTTGAGGGTCAACCAGGTTGGGGAGTGGGCTTCCACGTTGATGTGTTAACAGACTTCCCTGCTCGAGTCTCCTCGAAGACAGATGGAGTCCATTAATTTTATTAGATTGAGTCGGGACAGGAAAGCTACTGTTTCCCTCCGAAATAGGATTTATTGGGTTGAGGGGCTGCTGCTTCTGTAAACGAGCAGACCTCCTGATTCCAATTGTAGTCCCACCCAGTGGGATACTGTTTTGTGGGAACAAGTTTGATGCAGCTTTGTGAGGAAAGTCACGTGCTGCTCCTTTACCGCTCGAGCTTTATGTGTCCTTCATGAATAATAAAGGAGCAGCAGCAACGTGTAAATGTGGGGATGGTCCTTTGTGACCGGCAGACTCAAGATAATTTGTTGATAAGGAGCCCATTTTCCTTTCAAAATCAGGAGGGAAATTCTGGTTCGACTCCGATCCTTTTACACACACAGTAATGTGATCATAGCCACTGCTTTGAGGGTGTGAAAATTGTGTCTGCCTTGGGGCATCCGACATGCTCTCCTGTGGTGCGAACCTGTCACGTGTTCATCTGGTTAGTGTATCAGCCGGCCCCTCGCTCATAATGGAGTGGGGGCTGGGACACGTGCCCTTTCCTACCTGTCTCCGCGAAAGGTGTAGGGTCTGATCACAGACGCCTCTGGGTCTGTCTTCTGGAGACAGGTCCTGAGGCACCCTGCTGGGACTTATTGAGTAGGCTGGCACCCCATGAGCCGTGAGGGAGGGGGATGTGGCCCACCCCTTTATGACGGCTGACAGGCCAGAGAGGCCCGTACTATTGACATTATTTGTGTTGGTGTTGTTGTTTTTTTTATTTTTTTTATCGTCAATAAAACAGGGATGTGCTGTTTTATGAGTTTTATTCGTGCTTACGTGCAACGACATACATGATTTGATGTCACTCACGGCAAGGAGAACATGATTTGTGCATGTAACAGAGTTATCAGCCATTTGTACTTTGCTACAAATAAAGTCTGAACAAGGTTCGAACACTCCCGTTACCACGTGGGCGGGAGGTCGTCTAAAAATGTAAACGTGGGCCTGGTTCTTCAGGCACGTTTTTGACGAGTGTCCCGGCTTGCCGAGGAGGCCCTATGCCTGGTCGCTTGGCGTGGGACTAACCTATTTTTGCTCCATGCGTGCTCGGAGCGAGATTGGTTCGGCGGAGGTCTTTGCCGAGGTTCCTCCTCGTATGCTGTTCGCTTCTGCGGTGGTGCACTCGTCGTCGAGCGGTGCCGCGGCTGTGCAGGTCTGCCTCCAGCAGGCTCTCTGGGGGGGACTAACTCCGACGGGGAATGCCCACTCTGAGGGCTTCAGCCTGCCTGCGCCTTTGGTCTAGCTTGGTTTGGATTCGCTCCAAAGTCTGGCCAAAAAGTCCCTCCGCTTCTATCGAGTGGTGGAGAAAATGCACCTTTTGTCCCTCTGGTAAATCCGTCAACGTCATCCACAGGTGGCGGATCGCGATGACCACTTACGCCATACCTCTGCCCTGAGCCACAGCAGCTGTCCCCATCATACGGAGAACGAAATCTGTTGCTCTGCGGGCTTCGTCCAGTAATTCGGCAGCAGCTTGCTTATCCGAGGTTTCCTGCAGTTGTTGGAGTTTTTCTGCGAGGTAAGTCTGCATCATCGCGGATGCGTTCATGGCGCGCTGCGAGTCCTTGAGCTCTGTAGCACTTCTCGAGAAGCGATGCTGAGGCTCTGCAAGCTTTGCTGGGGAGAGTCTGGTTTTGTTCCTGATGACTTGGGAGCTAGGTGGGATGCCAGCGTGTCCTCAATCTGAGGCGCGTTGGTTAAACCCACCTGATCCATGCCTTCCACGTCGAGGAATTGTGAGAGAGGAAGGAGCATGGGCGCTCGCGGCTGAGGCTAGGTGCGGGTTAGTTCCGTGAGGAAGTCTGTGAACACGGGCATCCTTTGCCTCGTTGCGACCCTCTGTTTTGAATAAAAATAGTTCCCCGCCAGCCTCGTGACCTGTTGGCGAGGCGGGGGTTCCGACCAGGGGATGTTCAGCGCGTCCGTTGCTCTGTGGCACAGGTCGAACAGGGCCGGGATGGAGAAGTCAGCTTTAGGAAGCACAGGTACCGGGGTCCTGGAGAGGTCCTCTCCCGGATCCTTGATTTCGAGTTCTGGTTCCTCTGTCGAAAATTCGCCCGAGGCTGAGATGGAGATCTTGTCTTCATTCATCATGCCTCTGGTGTTGAACTCAACTGTTAGGTCCACCATGGGAGCAAGCGGGTCAGGGCTGTCGCCCCATTCGACGCGCGTGCTGTCGTGTAGAGCCATGTGTTCGAGCTCTGGGGTCGGAGTGAGGGTCTCCGTGGTGTCTGGGTCCTGTGGACCAGCTGAGCTTCCAATGGCCTTAGCCACGAGGTCCACCCAATGCCGTAGCACTGCGTCCAGCATCTGGCTGCAGTGTGGGCAAAAGTCGGGCGCGCCCAGAGCTTGTCTTGCATGAAATATACCGAGGCAGACTGGACAGGCCTCATGAGTGTCCGTCGCTGCGAGGGCAAATCCACAGCCACTGGGACAGGCGCGCGAGGTTAGGATTGCTGTCTCGCTGTCTCACTGGTTTTCCTTTGAAGTTTTGTCTTTCGCTTTCCCTTCTCCGGAGACATGTCTGAGATAAGGCGAGCGAGACCTTCCAGAATCCTTTTTCTTTGTTGTTCAAGTGTCTCCTCCGTCGTGTCGCTTTCGCTGGCTAGCCCGCTAGTATGTTAGCCGGGGTAGCGGTTGTGGCGTAGTTATAACACCATTGAGCGAAGAAACCTATAGAGAGAGGAGAGAAAAAAACTTTGAGGTTATAGAAATGTTTCGCTAGTCCAGCCGTACGCAGGAAAAAATTCTCTGTGCGCTCTGTGCAGGTAGCGAGCTCACCTCAAGTTGAGCGATGGAGCAGCAAAGAAGTCCCGCGAAGAGAGGTAGTTCAGGTTTTGCGAGGTGAAGTGCAAAAAGAGACAGTTGGAGGGGCGTCAGTCGCCTAAGTACCTAAAGGGCGGTACCTCAGGCGCGGGGTGACGCCCCCTGCCGTAAAAGGCGTGAATGTATTCCTTCAGGTAATCGCACGGGGGCACAATTCCCATAGCAAGTATGTTGCACCGAGAGACCGAAATGAAAGGGAGCAGCCTTTGTTCTTCCTTTGCTGAAGGGAGGTGACCCCACCTCACTGAACAACCAATCTCTAAGCTCTGCATTTTAGCCAAGGTTCTAGAAAAACTGATACACTCTCAAATCAAAAATTACCTACCTGGACTCATTTAACATTTTACCTCTCAGTCAATCTGGTTTCAGGAAACAACACAGCACAACGACTGCTTCACTGAAGGTTCTTAAAGCTCCGCTGACATCATCTTTTAACTTTCCATAAAATGGCACAACATATATATATATATATATTAAGATTGACCTCTGATCGTTTTTGCTAAAACAATGTTAAATTAATTAAAATTCCTCTCAAAAACAGTTTAAAATTAGCGCCTTTTTTTTTACATGATAAATACGGTTTTTCCCGTCGCGCGATTATGACGTCACACACAGAATCGCCTCAACTGCGCACATTGTATACAATGGAGAAGATACAAACGCGATCCGTCCAATTTAGCCATTTAAAACTTTATATTTTAGCGGTTTGTCTTCAGAGAAGCCAAAGTTATTTCCAGTAAACAGCAGGTTATAATTTTTTTTCAGCTCCTGCTGGTTTTTGGAGACTTTTCACTTCAGGAAGTGAGCAGGTGTGTGATGACTTACACCAGCTGCAAGTTGAGAGGCAGAAGGAATTCTACAACATGTAAATCGTTTCCACAGCACTGAAATGGTAATATATTAGTTAATGTTTCTAATAATTATTCAACATTATTAGTTATTAGTTTGTGTACAAAACAATTTGCACAGATCATGTTGCTTCAATTTGTCAGCTTTGTTATTTAATCCAGTCAACATGTTGAAAATATTTCATATTTATTTTTCTATTTAATTTGGACATCACTTGGTGTTATAGTGGTGTATCATTAAAATGATGGAAATACATGACATTAGTTTGACCCATTGTCTTAATATACAGTATACTGCATATAATATATACTGTGTGTGTCTGTGTGTTTTATCATCAATTCACAGAAATATCTTCACCTGAAGAGTGGACCCAGGTGGAGGAGAACAAACCTTGATATTGTTAAAGAACAGATGGAGACGTCTTCATGATCTGTAGAACATCAGGACTGATGCTGCAGAAAGCTACGTTTGTGCATCAAGACATCAAAATATGCAGAAATACTACAACTGGCCAGAGCATTGAGATGAAAATGAATCAATGAAAATATGAATTTAATATTTTTTCTGACAGTTCAAATGAACATATTGTTTGAAAAAAAAGGATAACAATGAACCAAGTGTTTCTGTAGTTATGTGTAAATAAAGTTACAGTAGTACACTATATTATCTGTTAGTGTTGAGTTATTCTTTGTGAGAATATTTGTGTATCTGTTTTAATTTCATTCGTTCATCTACAACTCACAGCTCGTACTTTAGTAAAAACAAAATTGGTGAATGTTAAAAAAAACATTTTATTAAAATAAAACCATCCCATATTATCAAATATATGAAAACCTCTGGGGAAACATTAATATGAACAGATTATCAAAAAAATTGAGTTTAAAAAATATCAGCAAGTGGTGTTTGACTTCATCAGCTCTGTAAAAATGACACTTTACAGCTGTAAATCTGCAAAATCAGAATTTTACTAGAAATTCAATTTTACTGAGCAGCTAGCTGTGTCATTAAGAACTAGTTTCTCCTCATCCTGCTGCTTGTACACTTCTTCAGACTCCACCACCTCCTCATCCACCCTCCTGTCCAGGTGTTGTAGGTCTGGACGCAGAGGACATCTGTCTAGTTTCTCCTCATCCTGCTGCTTGTACACTTCTTCAGACTACACCACCTCCTCGTTCACGCTCCTGTCCAGGTGTTGTAGGTCTGGACGCAGAGGACATCTGGGTCCATTATGGGCTGAATGTTGCATCCACTTTGTCACTTCCCTCATCAGAACCACAGAAGATCAACAAATTCTTTTTGTTGATGCAATCTTACCTGCTGATGTGAAAGTCTGGGTTACTAGTGGTTCAACAGGAAGAGCCTCAGGTGATGGACTGGAGACCTGGAAACCTGAAAACACAAACAAAATAAAATAAAAAAATAAAATATTTAACAGATATTTTAAAAGGGACTAATTTTTTTAAACTATAAATTAATGTTGAATAATTATTAGAAACATTAACTAATATATTACCATTTCAGTGCTGTGGAAACGATTTACATGTTGTAGAATTCCTTCTGCCTCTCAACTTGCAGCTGGTGTAAGTCATCACACACCTGCTCACTTCCTGAAGTGAAAAGTCTCCAAAAACCAGCAGGAGCTGAAAAAAAATTATAACCTGCTGTTTACTGGAAATAACTTTGGCTTCTCTGAAGACAAACCGCTAGACAGTATTCTGGGAAAATAGCTCACCGTTTCAAGGACAGCAGGGATACACGCAGTCTGTGGCAGGGAATACAGACCATCACAAACTACAAACCATCCCCCCAGACCTGTGACAGCTCAGCCTCTGCGCTGAATGAACTGAATGAGTTCTTTGCTCGGTTCGAGGCAAGTAACAGCACACCAGCACATAAACTCCCCCCCTCTCCTGATGGCCAGGTGCTGACGCTGTCCTCAGACAGCGTAAGGCGATCATTCATCAAGATTAACGCCCGGAAGGCCTCTGGTCCTGACAACATACCTGGTCGTGTGCTGAAGGACTGTGCAGGGGAACTCGCAGCGGTCTTCACGGACATCTTTAACATCTCACTGAGCCAGGCCATCGTCCCCACCTGTTTCAAAGCCACCACCATCATCCCTGTCCCAAAGAAGGCAACGCCCGCATGCCTCAATGACTATCGCCCAGTAGCACTCACCCCCATCCTGATGAAGTGCTTTGAACGGCTAGTCATGAAAAGCATCACATCTGTCCTCCCTGCCTCCCTGGATCCCTTCCAATTTGCATACCGACCTAATCGCTCAACCGACGATGCCATCTCCTCTGCCCTTCACACAGCTCTCACACATCTGGACACGAAGGACTCCTATGTTAGAATGCTGTTCATCGACTTCAGCTCGGCATTCAACACCATCATCCCCCAACAGCTCATCCTTAAACTGGACAGTCTGGGGCTGAACACCTCAATGTGTAACTGGCTGCTAGACTTCCTGACCGGGAGACCACAGACAGTGCGGATCGGGAGTAACACATCTAGCACCATCACATTGAACACAGGGGCCCCACAAGGATGTGTGCTGAGCCCCCTTCTATTCACCCTGCTAACACACGACTGCACACCATCATACAGCTCCAACCACTTCATCAAGTTTGCGGACGACACAACAGTGGTGGGTCTCATCAGCAACAACGATGAGACGGACTACAGGAACGAGGTGAGCCGCCTGGCCTTGTGGTGCGGACACAACAATCTCACTCTCAACGTGGAGAAGACAAAGGAGATTGTTGTGGACTTCAGGAAGAGGGATGCCCAACATGCCCCTCTGACCATCAACAGCACCGCAGTGGAGAGAGTAGACAGCACCAAGTTCCTGGGAGTGCATGTCTCAGAGGACCTGTCCTGGAGCAGGAACACTGCATCACTGGCAAAGAAGGCTCACCAGCGTCTCTACTTTCTCCGCAAGCTGAAAAGGGCTGGAGCTTCAACCCCCATCATGAGCACCTTCTACAGAGGTGCCATAGAAAGTGTCCTGACCAGCTGCATCACTGTGTGGTTTGGTGCATGTACTGCATCCAGCCGCAAGAGCCTCCAGCGCATTGTGAGAGCAGCTGAGAAGATCGTGGGCACCTCCTTTCCCTCACTGCAGGACTTACACAGCAAACGCCTCACTCGGAAAGCCCTCTGCATGGCAGGTGATCCCACACACCCACTACACAGCTGCTTCAGACTGCTGCCATCAGGGAGGAGACTGAGGAGTCTCCAGGCTCGAACCAGCAGACTGAGAGACAGCTCTGTTCATCAGGCAGTCAGGATGCTAAACACTCTGCCTGCTCTGCCCCCTCTCCCATTTGAACTGCCTTAACACTAAAACTTTCTCACACATTACCACACAACACAAAGATTTTGGCACTGGACTCTGTGTCATCAGACGGGTTATTCACTAAACTCTCGGTCATGTGCTCATACAGTTTGCACTACTTCTCATACTTGCACTGATGTTTGTATTGCATCGCTGCCTATAGTCATGGTACTGTTTACATTCTCTGTTTACATTTATTAATACTGTTTACTTTTATTACTACTGCTTATATTTAATTGCTACTGTTTACATTTACACTACTCTAATATCTGCACCGCTGCTGATACATATACAGTGTGCTCTGACCGGTCTTGTTTAGGATGCCCAATGTGCCTTACTGCATATGCCACTTTTTGCCTCTATAACAACATCAACTACTACCTCGTGCATGTACTGTGTACATTAACTCATACGCTGCTTTGCCACTTTGCAAATGTCAATGCTAGAAACCTTTAGTTTATTTTAGTTATACTTTTTATACTCTTTTTTTATACTAGTATGCAAAAACTCAGGACAATATTATGTTCATTAAATGTTTAATGTTTTAGTTTTAGTTTTAGAGTCGGTGTAAATTTTCATACTCTTATACCACTATGCAAAAACTCAGGACAGTGTTAGTTTTACTATTTTATGCTTATGTCTATTATTATATGTTTCAGTGTTTCAATGTTTAGATGTTTACTGTTGCACCGAGGGACTGAGAGAAACGCAATTTCGGTCCTGTGTATGTCCTGTACAGTACATATTGCAGATCTGACAATAAAGTTGACTTTGACTTTTGACTTTGACTTTGACTAAAATATAAAGTTTTAAATGGCTAAATTGGACGGATCGCGTTTGTATCTTCTCCATTGTATACAATGTGTGCAGTTGAGGCGATTCTGTGTGTCACGTCATAATCGCGCGACGGGAAAAACCGTATTTATCATGTTAAAAAAAAGGCGCTAATTTTAAACTGTTTTTGAGAGGAATTTTAGTTAATTTAACATTGTTTTAGCAAAAACGATCAGAGGTCAATCTTAATATATATATATATATGTTGTGCCATTTTATGGAAAGTGAAAAGATTATGTCAGCGGAGCTTTAATGACGTTGCTGAAGCATTGGATACTAACGATTGTTGTGTTGCACTTTTCATAGACCTGTCTAAAGCTTTTGACACAGTGGATCATAACATCTTGTGTCATAACCTCTCAGAAATCGGTTTCTCAGATCACACCATTGGTTGGTTTTCTAACTATCCTTCCGATCGGATACAATGTGTTCAACATAACGGTACTTCTTCCAGTTATTTAACAGTCAACAATGATGTACCACAAGGCTCTGTCTCAGGACCCACCCTCTTTACAATCTACATAGGTAATCGGTAAGGGTGTAACGGTACGCTAAAATCACATTTCGGTTCGGTTCAACTACAAGGAAGGCTCGGTTCGGTTTATTTTCGGTTTATTTTCGGTACAAAAAAATAAAGACAAAATAAAGACTTACAAAATGTTTATTTTGAAAATATGTCAAAAATATGTTTGTATTGTATTGTAGTAATAAATAAAAGTGACCCATTTGGATGATATTTTAAATAAACAGCACTCTACAATAAATAAACTATATTAACAATAATAAAAATCTTAATAAATACAATAACAGTCAGAACAATAAGCAGCAACAGACTGTTTACAATCTAACTAATCAAGTTTTTGTCCAGTAGCAGCAGTGTGGCTGTATTTGTCCTCATTACTGTACTCACAACTTCTTGGACCTGCTCCTCCAAGTGGGACAGGTCCTGGAACAGTTCAGAGTTCAGTTCAGTTCAGTCATCACACACTTCTTAGCTGCAGGTGATCTCTGGTGGATGTCTGTCCCTGAAGTGGACAAAGAGAGCAGCTACCTCTGTCCCAGACTTGTAATAAAACAAAGAGATAAAAAAACAAGTTAATAAGATTATGATTTTAAACAAAAAAGATTATTTAGATAATAATAATAAAATAACAATACCTCTTCTTGAACGGTTGAAGCTCTCACTCATCTCATCAGGGCTTTAATCAGCTCCAGGGCTTGTTGACAATACAGTTTTTTCATAAAGAGCTGAACTTTTTGAGTGATGGATGTCTCGTAGCGGTAGCGAGGATCAGTAACTTTAAAGCCTGTGCATATAACAACATTCAGACAGATTCTGAACTCATACAGTTTGTGTTATTGCTCTGGACCGATCTAATTTACCTGAAGAAGTAGTTTAAATGCAGCTGCTGTGTTGTTAGCGCACATTGTAACAGCTGCGGTTTATTCGTTCACATTCCGATGACGTAGTTTCAAGCGTGTTCACGTTAGACGTGTTGTCTGCTGCAGAGTCATCCACACACACAGCTTTGAATGTGCGCTGGTCTTAACAAGAAAGCCATAACGTTCCCAAACAGGAGACCGGAGCGAGCAGCTAATGGCTAATACAGTAATGCTGCGCGTGCTGCGCGATAATGGCTCTGTGCTGAAACGCGCCCAGGAAATTTTGTTCCGAGGCACATATATTAACGTTCAATGAGTGAAAAAAATAACCGAAACGGTACGCAGGTGGACCGAACCGAACGTGGCGTACCGAAACGGTTCGGTACACCCACTACAACCGTTACATGCCTAGTAATCGGCATTTATGGTAGCAGGTGCACTGCTTTTTGGCTTGTGTGGATGCCTCTGCTACTGGAAAATCAGGAAGACTTCCGCGGCGATCAACGCGCTGACTAAGCTTCCTTCACAGAATGAGACTGTGATCCGAGCTGTGACCTCAATGAACCAGCTGCTTTATGAGCTTAATCATACAGTGGGGACGGCCATTGAGGACCGCAGACCTGCGATGCGGTTTGGGACTCGTTCGCGGACGAGCGGATTACACCAGGGGGAGGAGGTGGACCAATAGCTCGGGTTGGTGAAAGCTTCACATAATTTGGAAGAATTGGATTTCAGACAGCACCTGGACTCAAGGCTACGGTAAAGTTCACCGAAGCCTGCCCTGAAGATAAATCCAACTAATCTAATCGGGCTCCCCGAGCAGCCTTGAGCCAAATTTCTCCTGAAGTCGTAGCAACTGAAGAACGGAACCACTGTCCCCCCCCGAGAGCTCTCTGTGTGCTTTCAGATAAGGCCGGCTGGTCCTATCTGCAGAACTGTGCTCTATCTGGACGGTGCTCACAGACTTGTCTCACTGCTTCGCCCCCAAATGCAACATGTGACTTGTCTTAACTGTGCTTGCTGGTAGAGTTTTTTTGGCTGTATCATAGAGTGTCCTGTAAGACAAAATGTGATAGAATATTTTTTGAATACCACTGATTACCCTTCCTTTTTTTCCATATCTGATTGTGGCGGCGCGGATTAATTTCTGCTGCGGCTGCGTGTGCACGTCCCCATCTCAAGGACAGTGTGTGCGTCAATTGCAATGTTTTGTGCTCTGGTGCAATGACGATGCCAATAAAGATATATTCTATTCTAATGTAGGTCAGAGCATCCCTGAGGCATCCTTACATTATATGCTGATGACAAAGTTGTTTATTGTCAAGTTAAAACAGTTGCTAAGGTTTCCAGCTTTTGCAATCCGCTTTTGACATCATCCAGTCAGATTTGTTCTGTCTCAAACTTGTTTTAAATGCTGATAAAACCAAAGGGATGCTTTTTTCAAACAGGAAGTCGGTCCCAGCAGTTCTTCCTCTGATTTTATCCTCAAATGGTGTCCCTATTGAGTTTGTTGATTCCTATAAATATTTGGGTATCCTGGTCGATTCGCATCTCTCTCCACGTGGAAAACCTAGTAAAGAAACTGAAAGTTAAACTGGGTTTCTTTTTCAGAAACAGATCCTGTCTAACTCTGAATGCTAGGAAATGCCTTGTAACTGTGACTTTCCTCCCCTCCATTGATTACGGTGACATTATCTACATGAACGCCCCTACAAGCACCCTGCAGATGTTGGTTGCTGTTTATCATGGTGCACTAAGATTCATAACTGGCTGTAATTATTGTACCCACCACTGCACCCTGTATTCATTGGTTAGCTGGACATCATTAACTTGACGCAGACTCTTCCACTGGTACATGTTCATCTTTAAATCACTTCTTGGTCTTCTGCCTTCATACATCTCCTCTGACATGTCTCTGCATGAGTGCAGCTACAGCATGTGCTCTCAGGACATGATTACCTGCAGTGTTCCCTCAGTGAGGACTGAACTTGGCAAAAGGGCCTTCTCCTACTCTGCTCCTGCTTCCTGGAATTTCTTACAAAAACATCTGAAGCTCTCGGCCTTGACCTCTCTAAATGGCTTTAAGAATCTGTTGGACTCCTGGCAAGAACCAATGCAGGCATGTTCCAGTTTTTAGTTTTCTACATTTTCCTTATAATCTAGCTGTTTTTCTACTTTGACATCTTTTTTAACTAGTAACAAAAACAATCTGTATGCCTCTCTTATGATTGTCTATTGTTGTCGCTGTTGTCATCATTCTTTGCTGAAACCAGGTCTCTCTTGTAAATGAGTACATGAGGCTCAATGGGATTACCCTGTCTAAATAAAGGTTGAATGAAATAACTTCTTACTTTTATCAGAGGAAGACTTCACCAAATTTCTTACATCTGAAATTTAAAGTTTCCTCAAAGTTAACGGAACACCAGTACTGTCCATCACCACTCTGGGTCTGGGAGGCTTGAGGGGTCAAATAACTTTTTAAAAAAAAGAAGGGGTTGGTATGGCTAAGACAGTTAACGGATGAGATACTACAATTAGACAGAGAATATAGCCACTCCCCCTCACAGGATCTAATGAAAAAATGTTTGTTACTTCAAACTAAATTTAATACTTTGTCTACTCAGCATTTAGTATTTAATCTCTTAATCTAGACAGGGTTACTACGAACACGGTTTGCTCGCACATCAGTTGTGGCGACAGTCAGCCAACCAAACTATTACAGCAATAAACAACGAACAAGGAACTGCATGCCACAACAATGCTGAAATTAATATGTTTTAGTAAAATTTACCAGTCATTTATCGGACATAGTGTCACATTTCTGTCCCTGCCTGTCATAGTTTTGTTTTCATGTCTGTTTTGCCTATCCCCCTTCCTTCAGCCCAAACCTGCTCTCTCCAAGCCTAGCCACGCCTCCCTTGTTTTCTAACTACTGTACAATCAATGCTCATCAGATTCGTGGTAGATGTCCAGCGTTCATGTCACAACCTTGTTTGACTTCTTGGTTCTGATCTCCTGTCTGCCTCTTGGACTCTTTGCTTTGCTTATTCCCTGACGGATTTGGACCACTCTCTCTGACCACGGTAACAACTCTACTCTGCCTGCCTCATACTCAACTCTACATCCCTCACCTTGCCCTTTGGATTTGGATTAGGAACTCTGACCACTTGTGTACAACCTCGGACTGATCTACAGAACCTCGATTCTGGACTTGCCCCAACACATTAAGCTGCACAATTATCCTGCTTTGCTTCTGCACTACCACTGCTGTTTACATCATCGGATCCTCCTGTCTCACAGATTCAGCCTTCTGCCTGACTATGAAGGTTAGTGACTGCCTTACTTGTATTAAGAACCTTCACATTCCAAACCCAGTCATAAACACTGCTGTCTCTCCAGATCTGAGTGGCCCACAGACCCAGACCTCCACCAGAGATCCTGCTTTAATAAATTATTTAAACCATTCCTGTATTTGGGTGCAGTTACTGAATCCAAAACCAGGTTCTTGTCACATTATTGAGAACTTTTTTGGAGATCTTGAACCTCCTTCAGTTAATCCTGATCTTTTTTAGGGATTTGGAGAGGAAGTTATCTGTAGTTGAGATAAACTTTGCAATCAATGATATGCAAAATGGGAAATCCCCTGGACTAGATGGATTCCCATCAGAGTTTTATTTGTTTATTTTTTTTACAAAATTTTCAAGTCTACCCGCCCCGGTACTCTCACCCTTATTAAGGTCTGTGTTTGTGGAGTCAATTGCTGCATAGACATTGCCATTAGCTATGTTTACATGGACATAAGTAATTGGATCTAACGGCCGTTCAGAACAACCTGATTCCTTCCGCGCTTTCATCCTGCGAAGAAAAAGGACTAATAGCATGCATTGCTTCGCCTGTAGCTCAATCAGGGAGTGTAGTAACACCACCATCGCCGTCATTACGATCTGGCGTGGGTCCATTTTTGGCGCGTCTGTTTACTTTCGTCCCGGAAGTACAACTTCTTCTGTGGTTTTCGTGAAAGTAACTTCCTCTTCTGTGTGTTTTTATTTAAGGAGAGTGTACCAATTTGCGCATGTCAGTACTTCTGGTCAGAATAAAAGTCTGCTGCATGTAAACGCTCGTCATGAACGGATTATGCCCATGTAAACGCTACAATCTAATTATTCAATCAGAACAATCCGGTCAAAGAATTTTGCGCATGTAAACATAGCTATTGTTCATGTGTCAAGTTGTAATCTCACTCATACCTATGAAAGATAAAAATCTTCTAAACTGCGTCTCATATAGGCCTATCTTGTTTAAATACTGATGTTAAAATCCTTGCAAAGGCCCTGGCAAAACGACTTGAGTGGGTGGTCCCCACAATCGTCCCACCTGACCAGGGTTTGTTAAAATCTGTCATGTTCTCTTCAATGTAAGGCGGCTGCTTGATGTGCTGTAAACTCCTAGTCCACACGAACACACCTGTGACAAAGTCATTCTTTGATTAGATGCGGAGAAAGCACTTGACCAGGTGGAGTGGGGTTACCTCTTCAAGACTTTAAAATTATTCCGATTTGGTCCCAAATTTATATCATGGTGAGGATGATATACTTCTCCAATGGTGGAAGTCCACACTAACTGTAACATATCTTCCTATTTCAAACTACAGCAGGGTACGAGACAGGGGTGCCAGCTCACCACTTCTATTTGCATTGGCAATAGAACCATTGGCTATAGCTTTAGAGCAAAACTCCATCATTAAGGTGATAAATTGATTAAGGACAGAGCACAAAGTTTCTTTATATGCAGATTACATGCTTTTGTATACAAGTATATCAGACCCTTACCAGCATCCCTGAATTACTTGCGTTGCTTCAAAAATTTGGGAAAATATCTGGCTAAGATCAACCTTTTAAAAAGCAAGCTGATGCTTGTGACCTTTATACAAAGTAGAAAAGAAAATCTTGGACACTATACCCTTTAAATTTATTTAAAAAAAATTCAAGTACTTTGGGATCTGGGTAAGTTGAGATCATAAGAACCTCTATAAAAACTAATTATCTACCTCTCATAGCAAACCTTAAGTAGGACATTGCTAGATATCAGTCTCTGTCTAAGACTCTAGGAGTAGAATAAACTCTGTAAAAATGAATATCCTACCTAAATGTCTATACCATTTCAGAATCTGCCAATCTTCCTTACTAAATCCTTCTTTATTGGTCTGAACAGCCAGATATCAGAGTTTATTTGGAATAACAAAAACATCCACGAATTGCAAAGAGGGTCTTGCATCTGCCCCACAGACTTGGAGGCACATCATGTTCTTACCTTTATGCATAATTTAACATGATTATTGATTTTGTTAAGACCCCAACTGGCAAAATAAAGAGGCACAGACATAGCTATACAAAAAGTGATTGTTTATTTACAGTGCTGGAATGCAAGAGAGTTATACTAGCCATCCACCCATTCATTCACACATTCATACACCGGTAGTGGTAGCCTGCCTTGCAAGGCGCCATCCAGACCTACCGGGAGCAACTCGGGGTTAAGTGTCTTGCCCAGGGACACAACGACATATGGTGGGCGGACGCGGGATTCGATCCTCCAACCTTCCGATCAGGGGTCGACTGCCATTACCACTGTGCCACGGCCGCCCCAGGAGACTAAGGAGACTAATCAGTACTTTATCACATTCATACACCAATGGGACACACATTGGAGGTAACAAGGGGTTCAGTGTCTTGCCTAGGGACACTTCGATATGTGACTGCTGGTGGATTTGAACCCCAACTCTTGCATTGTAGGATGACTGCTCTAACCACTCAGCCACAACCACCCAGGCATAGGGATGGGGAGTACCCCAGGGAGGCTTCAAAAGGGGACAGACCTGTAGCAGAAGAGGTTTGAGAATTATTTGCATATTCCACCCAAGGTACAGTAGGTGTTGGCTCCAGGTGGTGGGATTGTTCTTGATCATGCACCTTAAAGCAGCTTCCAGCTCTTGGTTGCATCTCTCAGTTTGCCCATTAGACTGTCTATGGCAGGGGTCACCAACCTTTGTGAAACTGAGAGCTACTCCGTGGGTACGGAGTCATACAAAGGGCACCAGTTTGATAAACTATTCGGAAATTACAAAGCGTAAATTGAAAAAAATATATATAATAAACATATTTTTAAGAACATATTTTTAAGATAGACATTTAAAATATATATAAATACAAAAAAAGAATAACAACTGAATAAAATGACATTTTAAATGCAGCTTAGTAGTGAGTTGTGCTATTTTTAGAACAGGTCCGAGGGCACCTCAAATGGTCCTTGGGGGCACTCGGGTGCCCGCGGGCACCACGTTGGTGACACCTGGTCTATGGTATCCGAATGTCAGGATAGGAGTGGCACCCAGAGTAGTACATACCGCAGAGATACCCTCAGACACTGGTAATCCAGTGCTAAAATTCAGGGCAATGTGGGACCATGGGCGTCCAGGAGAAGGTAGAGAAAGTAGAAGGCCACTCGGGGGTTGACTATTGTTCTTATTGCCGATGCAGACAGAGCAGGCACTCACAAACTCTCGGATGTCATGGTCCATGTTGGGCCACCAGAAGTTTATCTTGGTGAGCAGTAAGATACGTCTGATACCTGGGTGACAAGAAAACTTGGCAGAATGAATCCAATGCAGGACCTTACCACCAACGACTGTTGTGGGGACAAAGTCTTCCTGGAGGGTTAGTGCCAGGGTCAGGCTTGTTCTTCTGGGGCTTGCGGATCTCCTTCTTGATGGCCCAGGTCATGATCCCCACTGCACAGGATTGAGGTAAGATATTTTCAGGTGCTTTGGTTTAACTCAAGGAACTCGAGGAGGAGAACTGATGGGATAAAGCATCGGGTTTGGTGTTACGAGATCCGGGAATGTAGGTGATAGAGAAGTTAAATTGAGTAAAGAACAACGACCAACGGGCCTAGCGGGCATTAAATCTTTTAGCTCCTTGGATGTAGGCTAAGTTCTTATGGTCAGTCCAGATGACAAAAGCTTGATCTGCTCCCAGCCAGCCAGTCCTCCACTCCTCCAGGGCCATCTTGATAGCCAGCAGTTCTCTGTTACCTACATCCTAATTTCTTTCAACGGGTGACAAACGCTGGGAGAAGAAGGCACAAGGATAGATCTTACCTTCTGCTAAGGATCTATGTGAGAGTATGGCTCTGATCTCTGTGTCAGATACATCTACCTCCACAATGAACTGTCTGTGAAGATCGGGGTGGGCAAGGATGGGGGCCAAGGAGAAGAGTCTCTTCTATTCAGGGAAGGTGTTTTCAACTTCCGGAGACCAGTCAAATTTGTGAAGATCGAATTTGTGTGAGGGGGGTGGCTACCTGACTGTAGTTTTTAATGAAGGTCGGTAGAAGTTAGAGAATTCCAGGAATCATTGGAGTTGTTTTCAATCCTGAGGTTTTGGTCATTCTTGCTGGAAGGCAGGGGAGCCCCAGGAAGGAAATCAATGGGAAAATCGTAGGGTCTAAGAGGAGATAGGGTGATGGCCTCCTGTTTGCTGAAAACTAGCGCCAAAGCATGGTATGCTGGTGGTATTTTAGACAGATCTATCATTTCACAGGTGAAAAAGACCCAGGAGAAACTGCTGAATGTAAACATGAAGCAGAACAAGTGTCCCCCCATCTTTCAATCATGTGCTCTCTCCAATTAGTTAAGGGATTATAATAATAATAATAATTTGTCACATTTGTCATCTGTGTATGTTTCCCATACTTGACAGACGAAATTGGTCTTCTGCCTTTAACCCAACCACCACCAGGTGGTGCAGCGAGCAGCCGTAGTCAGCGCTCGGGGAGCTGGAGAATTAGATGTGCACTCATAGACACCCCAAGGTGTGTAGTGGCCGGGGCCGGGGCGCGAACCCGCGTCCTTCGGGTTCCAAGTCAAAAGCCTTAGCGTTTTATAAGCCAGGGGTAACATAGAATAAGCTGGGGTTGTGGCAAGTCAAAGATAAAATAACTCACCTCTCGTGGTGATTACCAGACAGGACCAGATGGAGCAGTCTTGTGAGAAACAGAGGAGATAGTTTTCCCTGTGAGACTTGCAATGTTGATAAGTTGGTTTAAAGGTGCAGTTGAGAGTTTACGTTGTTGGACTATATTCAAGGTAATCAAATTTTGCACTGCTCTTGAGTCAACCAGAGCCTGAATAGGGAAATTAATGTCATCAACACAAATGAAAGCAGAGAGACAAAAGTCATTTTCAGGAGCAGCAGTCACATTACCCACAAGTATCTCCTGAATTACTGGTGGTTTCCCCATTTTAAACAAAGCTGACAGTTCTTTAAGATGTGGCTGCTCTTGTCACAGTAAAGACAAGTCATTGGCAGAAACCCTTCTTTGTCTTTCCTCTGGGGCAGCTTTGTCCGACCCACCTGCATCAGTTCAGGTTCGGGGAGTGCTGGCGTAGCAAACTACTTCCGGTTGAGAGGTTATTCCTGAACTTGTGATCTCATTCTTTCAACGTTCTCCATTTCTGCAATTAATGCATATAGCAAGGTCAATAAGCTCCTCCAAGTCTCGAGGAGCCTCACAAGTTGCAATTTGGTCCTTTATGTTGTCATTTAATGCATTTAGAAAAACGTTATTTAACGCAACTTACCCCATTCAGACTCTTCCACTATTACTCGGAAGCGGATGGAAAACTCAGCGACAGATCTTGGCACCTATCGAAGAGTGAATAATCTTTGTTGGGCTTCCTCTTGTGGCAGAGGATAGTCAAAATCTTACTGAAACTCCTCGAGGAACAAGGAGAATGGCAACATAGCAATGGGGTGAGAGCAAAGGTGAGCATGAGCCCATTGCAGAGCTTCACCCTTGCGGGCGCTGACCATGTAAGTGATGCAGACAGTATAGGAGGTATTCCTGATAGGAGTTTGGCTAAAGGTGAGCTCACACTGGAGAAGAAAACCACCAGCCAGTTTAGAATCCCCTCTGAAGAGCTTGGATGGTCGGACGTCTGGTTCGTGTCTGAAAATTGGGGCGGGAGGTGGAGTTGGTTCAGGTAAGCTAATAGGTGCAGGATCCTTGGTGGCCATGAAGGAGAGTTGTTGTCCGAGGGTGTGGGCCATATTGCCAAGTTCNATGATAACATACAAAATATATAAAAATGAAAGGTAGCAGAAAGAAGAATAAATCTTATTATATCTGCCCCTTTTTTCAAACAATCAGATTAAACAATAATAATCTTCCACCAACAGTACACAATGACTAACTCTTTCTAATTTTCTAACTAATACAAGACACATTACGCTATTTCATTTTTTTTATTTTTTTATTTTAACAAATTCATTTTGATCATTTTCTTAAAGTAAACATTGACTTGGCATTTTTAACTAATTCTCCAAGCCATTCCATAATCCAATTCCCTACATTAATAATAATAATGGTGACGCTTGACAGTTTCCTGTTTATTCAGAATGAAGCAGATGAATATAATCTACTACTCAAGAAAACGAATATAAATGAAACACAAGTGAAACATATGGCGCTGTATGTGAGTTAGCATGTTAGCCGCTGTCTCACCTTTCCGGACTTTGTCTTCGTGTTCCCGGTGGAGCAGCGGTTTCTGCTGCTCGTCCCTCTCCGCGTCCGAGAACCGCTCCATTCAGCCGGCTGGAAGTTACACAAAGAGGTTGCTGAAATTCAGCAACTTCTTTGTTCAGCAGCTGAATCACAAACACAACAACGGCTGGACGCGTCACCGAGGGACGAGAATCAGCTGAGCGCGAGAGAAGCCAAGTCACGTGATCAGTGTCAGCGGACCGGATGTAGTTCCTGGTGCGATTTTTTATTTTTATTTTGTTTGTTTTTGAATGAAGCAAATATAACAAACACAACAAGAAATAACAGCATAACAAGGCATACAATGAAATGAAATAAGACAAGTTACCAGGGGAAATAAATAAAAAATTAATTAAAATACAGTCATAATAACAGCATACACTGTACACAATTAGGTATTATTGTGTGACCATGCTGACAATGTCCTAACAGCCTTACGGTTTGCACAGTGTTCAATGTCTTTTATATAAGTTTCAAAGTCCTTAAAAACACAAAAGAAAATCGGCCTTTTCCTTGAGAATTTACATTTATGTATGTAGTACTTAGCAAAAATTAAAGGTTCAGTCTGCAGTTTTTTAGGAAAATTTTCATCTGGGAAAGCATTCTGGTCCCTCCCCACCCAGAGCCATATATGGCTCTGCTCCCTCTCGCTGTCTGCTTCCGAATTCTCCGCCTCCTCTGCATGTCCTGTCAGCTGCGAAGTTCTGTGATTATATGTTTAAAACGTTCTAAAAAATAAAATAAAAACAGGGAGCGCTGCAGAACACCAGAAAATCTGCAGCCACGTTTGACATAAGTTTAATTCGCTCGTGACAAGTTCATTCATTTCCTCAATGTTTCTGTCACGACTCAGCGAGGATGAAGCGATCACTTGACTTTTGGCAAAAAAAACAAAAGAAAAGTCCCGATCAGGGATGAAGAAGGGGAATTTAATACATTTGTGTCACATACAAAACAGTTTTGCATCGCTTTGCAATTATTTCAACGAGAACCTGCGCGGCTGCTGGCTGGGCGGGGGGGGGGTGGGGTTAGGAGCGTGAGAAGTGAGAAGCTCTGTTTTTATTGGCTGGTTAACGGCGGGTCACTGTGGCTTTTTTGAAATTCTTATTTACCACCTGGAGAAGCAAGGGGACTATAGTTTTTTTCAGAGATTACTTTGTCTAACATCAGCCTGTCAGGAGATAGTGACAGAGTGAAGAAATATGTTTAAAATGTATTTTTAGACAGCTTACAGACTGCACTGGGCGGCCGTGGCACAGTGGTAATGGCAGTCGACCCCCGATCGGAAGGTTGGAGGTTCGAATCCCGCATCCGCCCACCATGTGTCGTTGTGTCCCTGGGCAAGACACTTAACCCCAAGTTGCTCCCAGTAGGTCTGGATGGTGCCTTGCAAGGCAGGCTACCACTACCGGTGTATGAATGTGTGAATGAATGGGTGGATGGCTGGTATTGTAAAGCGCTTTGGGGCTCCTCACAGGGGGATGGAAAGCACTATATAAATAAGCTCCATTTACCATTTACCATTTAGAATGATTTGTTCAATTAACTTTGTAGAGATATAGTAGAATGCTGTATGAATGGGTAAATGAGGCACAGATTGTAGTGTAAAGCACTTTGAGTATCTCTATAAGATAGAAGGGTGCTATATAATTTACCATTTACCAAAGAGTCTGACATCTCTGTTCCCTCTGTTTAGCATAATCTTCGCCGGTGTCACAGGGTTTGGCACCAGACCAGACCAGCCTTCCTATGGACAACTGAGCAAAATAAGAGATTCGCTGACTGACACTGCTCTTCTGCACCCAAGTACCAGGTGGGGCAAAAGGTACGGTTATCCACTAGGGACATCAAATTAATAGACACACCCAGAAAATTTGCCCCGTGATCCACTGGTCCATTCCTGATTATCAGACTCATAAATCCCACAGACGTTGCCTCCTCCCACACCAAACTCTCTTGCATTCCAGCACTGTAAATAAACAATCACTTTTTGTATAGCTATGTCTGTGCCTCTTTATTTTGCCAGTTGGGGTCTTAACAAAATCAATAATCATGTTAAATTATGCATAAAGGTAAGAACATGATGTGCCTCCAAGTCTGTGGGGCAGATGCAAGACCCTCTTTGCAATTCGTGGATGTTTTTGTTATTCCAAATAAACTCTGATATCTGGCTGTTCAGACCAATAAAGAAGGATTTAGTGAGGAAGATTGGCAGATTCTGAAATGGTATAGACATTTAGGTAGGATTTTCATTTTTACAGAGTTTATTCTACTCCTAGAGTCTTAGACAGAGACTGATATCTAGCAATGTCCTACTTAAGGTTTGCTATGAGAGGTAGATAATTAGTTTTTATAGAGGTTCTTATGATCTCAACTTACCCAGATCCCAAAGTACTTGAATTTTTTTTAAATAAATTTAAAGGGTATAGTGTCCAAGATTTTCTTTTCTACTTTGTATAAAGGTCACAAGCATCAGCTTGCTTTTTAAAAGGTTGATCTTAGCCAGATATTTTCCCAAATTTTTGAAGCAACGCAAGTAATTCAGGGATGTTGGTAAGGGTCTGATATACTTGTATACAAAAGCATGTAATCTGCATATAAAGAAACTTTGTGCTCTGTCCTTAATCAATTTATCACCTTAATGATGGAGTTTTGCTCTAAAGCTATAGCCAATGGTTCTATTGCCAATGCAAATAGAAGTGGTGAGCTGGCACCCCTGTCTCGTACCCTGCTGTAGTTTGAAATAGGAAGATATGTTACAGTTAGTGTGGACTTCCACCATTGGAGAAGTATATCATCCTCACCATGATATAAATTTGGGACCAAATCGGAATAATTTTAAAGTCTTGAAGAGGTAACCCCACTCCACCTGGTCAAGTGCTTTCTCCGCATCTAATCAAAGAATGACTTTGTCACAGGTGTGTTCGTGTGGACTAGGAGTTTACAGCACATCAAGCAGCCGCCTTACATTGAAGAGAACATGACAGATTTTAACAAACCCTGGTCAGGTGGGACGATTGTGGGGACCACCCACTCAAGTCGTTTTGCCAGGGCCTTTGCAAGGATTTTAACATCAGTATTTAAACAAGATAGGCCTATATGAGACGCAGTTTAGAAGATTTTTATCTTTCATAGGTATGAGTGAGATTACAACTTGACACATGAACAATAGCTATGTTTACATGCGCAAAATTCTTTGACCGGATTGTTCTGATTGAATAATTAGATTGTAGCGTTTACATGGGCATAATCCGTTCATGACGAGCGTTTACATGCAGCAGACTTTTATTCTGACCAGAAGTACTGACATGCGCAAATTGGTACACTCTCCTTAAATAAAAACACACAGAAGAGGAAGTTACTTTCACGAAAACCACAGAAGAAGTTGTACTTCCGGGACGAAAGTAAACAGACGCGCCAAAAATGGACCCACGCCAGATTGTAATGACGGCGATGGTGGTGTTACTACACTCCCTGATTGAGCTACAGGCGAAGCAATGCATGCTATTAGTCCTTTTTCTTCGCAGGATGAAAGCGCGGAAGGAATCAGGTTGTTCTGAACGGCCGTTAGATCCGATTACTTATGTCCATGTAAACATAGCTAATGGCAATGTCTATGCAGCAATTGACTCCACAAACACAGACCTTAATAAGGGTGAGAGTACCGGGGCGGGTAGACTTGAAAATTTTGTAAAAAAAAAAAAAAACTCTGATGGGAATCCATCTAGTCCAGGGGATTTCCCATTTTGCATATCGTTGATTGCAAAGTTTATCTCAACTACAGATAACTTCCTCTCCAAATCCCTAAAAAAGATCAGGATTAACTGAAGGAGGTTCAAGATCTCCAAAAAAGTTCTCAATAATGTGACAAGAACCTGGTTTTGGATTCAGTAACTGCACCCAAATACAGGAATGGTTTAAATAATTTATTAAAGCAGGATCTCTGGTGGAGGTCTGGGTCTGTGGGCCACTCAGATCTGGAGAGACAGCAGTGTTTATGACTGGGTTTGGAATGTGAAGGTTCTTAATACAAGTAAGGCAGTCACTAACCTTCATAGTCAGGCAGAAGGCTGAATCTGTGAGACAGGAGGATCCGATGATGTAAACAGCAGTGGTAGTGCAGAAGCAAAGCAGGATAATTGTGCAGCTTAATGTGTTGGGGCAAGTCCAGAATCGAGGTTCTGTAGATCAGTCCGAGGTTGTACACAAGTGGTCAGAGTTCCTAATCCAAATCCAAAGGGCAAGGTGAGGGATGTAGAGTTGAGTATGAGGCAGGCAGAGTAGAGTTGTTACCGTGGTCAGAGAGAGTGGTCCAAATCCGGCAGGGAATAAGCAAAGCAAAGAGTCCAAGAGGCAGACAGGAGATCAGAACTAAGAAGTCAAACAAGGTTGTGACATGAACGCTGGACATCTACTACGAATCTGATGAGCGTTGATTGTACAGTAGTTAGAAAACAAGGGAGGCGTGGCTAGGCTTGGAGAGAGCAGGTTTGGGCTGAAGGAAGGGGGATAGGCAAAACAGACATGAAAACAAAACTATGACAGGCAGGGACAGAAATGTGACACTATGTCCGATAAATGACTGGTAAATTTTACTAAAACATATTAATTTCAGCATTGTTGTGGCATGCAGTTCCTTGTTCGTTGTTTATTGCTGTAATAGTTTGGTTGGCTGACTGTCGCCACAACTGATGTGCGAGCAAACCGTGTTCGTAGTAACCCTGTCTAGATTAAGAGATTAAATACTAAATGCTGAGTAGACAAAGTATTAAATTTAGTTTGAAGTAACAAACATTTTTTCATTAGATCCTGTGAGGGGGAGTGGCTATATTCTCTGTCTAATTGTAGTATCTCATCCGTTAACTGTCTTAGCCATACCAACCCCTTCTTTTTTTTAAAAAGTTATTTGACCCCTCAAGCCTCCCAGACCCAGAGTGGTGATGGACAGTACTGGTGTTCCGTTAACTTTGAGGAAACTTTAAATTTCAGATGTAAGAAATTTGGTGAAGTCTTCCTCTGATAAAAGTAAGAAGTTATTTCATTCAACCTTTATTTAGACAGGGTAATCCCATTGAGCCTCGTGTACTCATTTACAAGAGAGACCTGGTTTCAGCAAAGAATGATGACAACAGCGACAACAATAGACAATCATAAGAGAGGCATACAGATTGTTTTTGTAACTATGCTGGTGAAGATTCTCAGTCGTCCAGGACATGATGAAATCAAAAAAGGCGTTCAATACATGATTGATACCAGCTTGATCTTTCAATTTACATGTATGTGTTACAAACCCCCCTTTGTTAAGCTGGGATGTGTCGTTTTGTCAATTTAAATAGAATGGGCATGTTAGTTAATTTGTGGTGTTATCTCAGGGCCAGTTTACACGGCGCGTATTTTGAGTGTAACCGCTACTTTTTCTTTGCGACTTTGCTTATCGCCTACACGACGCTGCTGGCCCCCCTCGATGACACCGATACTTTTCTGACCCTGCTCTCAAGGTGGAACTTTTTCGCTGACCCCCCGCTGATAATGTAAACATCTCCCGTGGAGCTTTTGTGTCAACCACATGCGCGCAGCCCGCATGCGCGTGGACAGTCTGACATTTCACGTGTCACGTTGCAAAATATAACAGTTTAACAATAATAAACAGTATTTATGTTGGCGTGGGAGATGTAAATTTATCTGAACTACAGTATCTATCTGGACTCGTTACATTTTTTAAACAGTGCGTAACGTGCTGTGAAAATGAAGACAGCAGGTTTATTTTTTATTTATTTATTTATTCAGCACCAAAGTTTAAACACAAACACTGAGAATTAAACTGAACACACTATTAAAACACGTGAACCGAACTGTAACTATGTTAATGAACTGGACTCGTGCTGTGTGTTCATCTGGACCCATCAGAACCGCCGAACCGTCTGCCTGCTGGAGCGACAGCTTCTCCACCTGGCAGAAATAAATAAATAAATAAAAACTCAGTTGTTGTGTGATCAAAGTAAACACAAGCAAACATTATATTAAGAACGTTGATTTACCTGCTGTAAGTCAGCTGTTTATCACGCTGGAAAGTCCGGTTCTGGTCCACAGTCCACTCAGCGGTTCTGGTTCTGGTCCACAGGCTCAGCGTGTGTGGTGTGCAGCTTGTTAGATGAAGCGGGTCCCACTGACTCAAATCTGTTGACTCTTATCCAAATTCCAGCTTTAACTTGTTGTTAACTTGTTGACAACAACTTGTAGTTAGCTGATTTTAGCCAGAGAGGAAAACAGACAAGGCAGCTGGTCTGTTTACCTCAGGCAGCGCATGCGCAGTAGTGAAGGTTCCAAAAATCACAGCGCCATCTAATGGCCCAGCATGGTAACTACAATGAAATCATGAGGACGGGGGGTGGAGGGGGAGAGAGTCGTATCCACAGAATTCGACAGTGTCAACGCAAAACTTTTCACCTAATTAACATACCCAAAAGTTGCGTTTCCCCCACACAGTGTCCGTGTAAACAGGGCCTCAGTTTCCAATTTCATATGTTGGTGCGTGACTTGTAAGCCTGTATAAAACTTCTCGTTCTCACAGCTTCCATTCAGAATTGAAAAAGACTTCTGGACAGAAGTCGAAACGTTTTCTGCAACAAATAAAGTCCAGTTGATCCTGTATTGAACGCCTTTTTTGGTTTTTGTAACTAGTTAAAAAAGATGTCAAAGTAGAAAAACAGCTAGATTATAAGGAAAATGTAGAAAACTAAAAACTGGAACATGCCTGCATTGGTTCTTGCCAGGAGTCCAACAGATTCTTAAAGCCATTTAGAGAGGTCAAGGCCGAGAGCTTCAGATGTTTTTGTAAGAAATTCCAGGAAGCAGGAGCAGAGTAGGAGAAGGCCCTTTTGCCAAGTTCAGTCCTCACTGAGGGAACACTGCAGGTAATCATGTCCTGAGAGCACATGCTGTAGCTGCACTCATGCAGAGACATGTCAGAGGAGATGTATGAAGGCAGAAGACCAAGAAGTGATTTAAAGATGAACATGTACCAGTGGAAGAGTGCGTCAAGTTAATGATGTCCAGCTAACCAATGAATACAGGGTGCAGTGGTGGGTACAATAATTACAGCCAGTTATGAATCTTAGTGCACCATGATAAACAGCAACCAACATCTGCAGGGTGCTTGTAGGGGCGTTCATGTAGATAATGTCACCGTAATCAATGGAGGGGAGGAAAGTCACAGTTACAAGGCATTTCCTAGCATTCAGAGTTAGACAGGATCTGTTTCTGAAAAAGAAACCCAGTTTAACTTTCAGTTTCTTTACTAGGTTTTCCACGTGGAGAGAGATGCGAATCGACCAGGATACCCAAATATTTATAGGAATCAACAAACTCAATAGGGACACCATTTGAGGATAAAATCAGAGGAAGAACTGCTGGGACCGACTTCCTGTTTGAAAAAAGCATCCCTTTGGTTTTATCAGCATTTAAAACAAGTTTGACAGAACAAATCTGACTGGATGATGTCAAAAGCGGATTGCAAAAGCTGGAAACCTTAGCAACTGTTTTAACTTGACAATAAACAACTTTGTCATCAGCATATAATGTAAGGATGCCTCAGGGATGCTCTGACCTACATTAGAATAGAATATATCTTTATTGGCATCGTCATTGCACCAGAGCACAAAACATTGCAATTGACGCACACACTGTCCTTGAGATGGGGACGTGCACACGCAGCCGCAGCAGAAATTAATCCGCGCCGCCACAATCAGATATGGAAAAAAAGGAAGGTTACAATAGGGTAATCAGTGGTATTCAAAAAATATTCTATCACATTTTGTCTTACAGGACACTCTATGATACAGCCAAAAAAACTCTACCAGCAAGCACAGTTAAGACAAGTCACATGTTGCATTTGGGGGCGAAGCAGTGAGACAAGTCTGTGAGCACCGTCCAGATAGAGCACAGTTCTGCAGATAGGACCAGCCGGCCTTATCTGAAAGCACACAGAGAGCTCTCGGGGGGGGACAGTGGTTCCGTTCTTCAGTTGCTACGACTTCAGGAGAAATTTGGCTCAAGGCTGCTCGGGGAGCCCGATTAGATTAGTTGGATTTATCTTCAGGGCAGGCTTCGGTGAACTTTACCGTAGCCTTGAGTCCAGGTGCTGTCTGAAATCCAATTCTTCCAAATTATGTGAAGCTTTCACCAACCCGAGCTATTGGTCCACCTCCTCCCCCTGGTGTAATCCGCTCGTCCGCGAACGAGTCCCAAACCGCACCGCAGGTCTGCGGTCCTCAATGGCCATCCCCACCGTATGATTAAGCTCATAAAGCAGCTGGTTCATTGAGGTCACAGCTCGGATCACAGTCTCATTCTGTGAAGGAAGCTTAGTCAGCGCGTTGATCACCGCGGAAGTCTTCCTGATTTTCCAGTAGCAAAGGCATCCACACAAGCCAAAAAGCAGTGCACCTGCTACCATAAATGCCGATTACTAGGCATGTAACGGTTGTAGTGGGTGTACCGAACCGTTTCGGTACGCCACGTTCGGTTCGGTCCACCTGCGTACCGTTTCGGTTATTTTTTTCACTCATTGAACGTTAATATATGTGCCACGGAACAAAATTTCCTGGGCGCGTTTCAGCACAGAGCTATTATCGCGCAGCACGCGCAGCATTACTGTATTAGCCATTAGCTGCTCGCTCCGGTCTCCTGTTTGGGAACGTTATGGCTTTCTTGTTAAGACCAGCGCACATTCAAAGCTGTGTGTGTGGATGACTCTGCAGCAGACAACACGTCTAACGTGAACACGCTTGAAACTACGTCATCGGAATGTGAACGAATAAACCGCAGTTGTTACAATGTGCGCTAACAACACAGCAGCTGCATTTAAACTACTTCTTCAGGTAAATTAGATCGGTCCAGAGCAATAACACAAACTGTATGAGTTCAGAATCTGTCTGAATGTTGTTATATGCACAGGCTTTAAAGTTACTGATCCTCGCTACCGCTACGAGACATCCATCACTCAAAAAGTTCAGCTCTTTATGAAAAAACTGTATTGTCAACAAGCCCTGGAGCTGATTAAAGCCCTGATGAGATGAGTGAGAGCTTCAACCGTTCAAGAAGAGGTATTGTTATTTTATTATTATTATCTAAATAATCTTTTTTGTTTAAAATCATAATCTTATTAACTTGTTTTTTTTATCTCTTTGTTTTATTACAAGTCTGGGACAGAGGTAGCTGCTCTCTTTGTCCACTTCAGGGACAGACATCCACCAGAGATCACCTGCAGCTAAGAAGTGTGTGATGACTGAACTGAACTGAACTCTGAACTGTTCCAGGACCTGTCCCACTTGGAGGAGCAGGTCCAAGAAGTTGTGAGTACAGTAATGAGGACAAATACAGCCACACTGCTGCTACTGGACAAAAACTTGATTAGTTAGATTGTAAACAGTCTGTTGCTGCTTATTGTTCTGACTGTTATTGTATTTATTAAGATTTTTATTATTGTTAATATAGTTTATTTATTGTAGAGTGCTGTTTATTTAAAATATCATCCAAATGGGTCACTTTTATTTATTACTACAATACAATACAAACATATTTTTGACATATTTTCAAAATAAACATTTTGTAAGTCTTTATTTTGTCTTTATTTTTTTGTACCGAAAATAAACCGAAAATAAACCGAACCGAGCCTTCCTTGTAGTTGAACCGAACCGAAATGTGATTTTAGCGTACCGTTACACCCTTACCGATTACCTATGTAGATTGTAAAGAGGGTGGGTCCTGAGACAGAGCCTTGTGGTACATCATTGTTGACTGTTAAATAACTGGAAGAAGTACCGTTATGTTGAACACATTGTATCCGATCGGAAGGATAGTTAGAAAACCAACCAATGGTGTGATCTGAGAAACCGATTTCTGAGAGGTTATGACACAAGATGTTATGATCCACTGTGTCAAAAGCTTTAGACAGGTCTATGAAAAGTGCAACACAACAATCGTTAGTATCCAATGCTTCAGCAACGTCATTAAAGCTCCGCTGACATAATCTTTTCACTTTCCATAAAATGGCACAACATATATATATATATATTAAGATTGACCTCTGATCGTTTTTGCTAAAACAATGTTAAATTAATTAAAATTCCTCTCAAAAACAGTTTAAAATTAGCGCCTTTTTTTAACATGATAAATACGGGTTTTCCCGTCGCGCGATTATGACGTCACACACAGACTCGCCTCAACTGCGCACATTGTATACAATGGAGAAGATACAAACGCGATCCGTCCAATTTAGCCATTTAAAACTAGTTTGTGTACAAAACAATTTGCACAGGCTCCTGCTGATCATGTTGCTTCAATTTGTCAGCTTTGTTATGTAATCCAGTCAACATGTTGAAAATATTTCATATTTATTTTTCTATTTAATTTGGACATCACTTGGTGTTATAGTGGTGTATCATTAAAATGATGGAAATACATGACATTAGTTTGACCCATTGTCTTAATATACAGTATACTGCATATAATATATACTGTGTGTGTCTGTGTGTTTTATCATCAATTCACAGAAATATCTTCACCTGAAGAGTGGACCCAGGTGGAGGAGAACAAACCTTGATATTGTTAAAGAACAGATGGAGACGTCTTCATGATCTGTAGAACACCAGGACTGATGCTGCAGAAAGCTACGTTTGTGCATCAAGACATCAAAATATGCAGAAATACTACAACTGGCCAGAGCATTGAGATGAAAATGAATCAATGAAAATATGAATTTAATATTTTTTCTGACAGTTCAAATGAACATATTGTTTGAAAAAAAAAGGATAACAATGAACCAAGTGTTTCTGTAGTTATGTGTAAATAAAGTTACAGTAGTACACTATATTATCTGTTAGTGTTGAGTTATTCTTTGTGAGAATATTTGTGTATCTGTTTTAATTTCATTCGTTCATCTACAACTCACAGCTCGTACTTTAGTAAAAACAAAATTGGT
>JBBPBX010004944.1:42803-74229 GCA_038048925.1 Garcialebias charrua
GGGGGTGCTGTTTTATTCCTTATGTTTTAGGTTACAACAATTGTGTTTTTGTAACTTTACATATCTCTGCTGGATCAACGTAATCTTTTAGACTGATTCAAATCGTTTTTGGTACATGTAACAAACCAGTATGTACCTGGTACAAAGAAGACTTACAAAAATGAAAGTACCCTGTTGTACTTACAGAGTACATAACAGTAACTGGCATGTATTGGTAAAGTCTTGCGCAAGTTACAGGTACGCAACAGGCACATATGTGGTACCTTTTGGATATTTACCGAGTAAGTACCAGGTACATATCGGATATTTGCGCAGTAAGTAACAGGTACATATCGGATATTTGCGCAGTAAGTAACAGGTACATATCGGATATTTGCCCAGTAAGTAAGAGTCAGAGAGTCAGAGTCAGAGAGTCTTTATTGTCATTTGCACCGCATGTGGTACATGTGATGAAAACGAGATTATGTACACGGGGTCCCAGTTACATCCAACAACAAATGCAAGAGAAAAACAGTAATAACATCTAGAATTAACTAAGAAAAACATCAACTAGTAATACACTAAGCCTAATATAGTGGAAATAAACAGCAGCACGAACATGAGTTTGTATGAGCAGATGGTCACAGATGAACACAGATGAACACAGCAACAAGAAAACAGATCAGCATGATGTGATATTTTGCAGTGTTTATTTTTTATTTTATTTTTATTTATTCATGAGTCTAACAGCCTCAGGGTAGAAGCTGTTCCTCAGTCTAGTGGTTCTACACTTGATGCTCCTCAACCTCCGTCCTGAGGGGAGTGGGGCAAAGAGTGAGTGTGCTGGGTGAGTGAGGTCTTTCATGATGCAGGTGGCTCTTTTCCTGCATCTGGAGGTGTAAATGTCTGTGATGGTGGGGAGACTGACTCCAACAGACTTCTTTTGCAGGTACATATTCTGTGCAGGTAACAGGTACATATCGGATATTTGCCCAGTAAGTAACAGGTACATATCGGATATTTGCCCAGTAAGTAACAGGTACATATCGGCTATTTTCCCAGTAAGTAACAGGTACATATCGGATATTTGCCCAGTAAGTAACAGGTACATATCGGCTATTTGCCCAGTAAGTAACGGGTACAAATTGGATTTTTACCCAGTAAGTAACGAGTACAAATGGGATTTTTACCCAGTAAGTAACGAGTACAAATTGGATTTTTACCCAGTAAGTAATGGGTACAAATTGGATTTTTACCCAGTAAGTAATGGGTACAAATTGGATTTTTACCCAGTAAGTACCAGGTACAAGCCAGATATTTACCCAGTATCAGGTACACGCCTGCCATTTACCCAATAAGTAGCAGGTACATATTAGATATTTACCCAGTAAGTAACAGGTACATATTAGATATTTACCCAGTAAGTACCAGGTACATATTGGATATTTATCCAGTAAGTACCAGGTACAAATTTGATATTTACCCAGTAAGTACCAGGTACAAGCCAGATATTTGCCTAGTATGGTAAGTACAGTATATTTGAAACGTCAAAAATACACATCTCTTAAAGAAATAAATTGTGTATTCATTAGTTTTCATTCTACCTTTATTTAGAAAGTTTAATCCCATTGAGCCTTGAGGACTCATTTACAGGAGACCTGAATTGTATTTTTATTCTACAAATGATTATGTTAGTTAGTATGATGGTTGGGGGTTGAATCCACCAGCAGTCACATGCTGAAGTGTCCTTGGGCAAGACACTGAACCCTTCATTGCCTCCGATGTGTCCCATTGGTGTATGAATGTGATCTAAAAGCTCTGATCAGTCTCTTTAGAATGATTTGTTCAATTAGCTTTGTAGAGATCTAGTAGAGTGCTGTGTGAATGGGTAAATGAGGCACAGATTGTAGTGTAAAGCACTTTGAGTATCTTGAAATAAGATGGAAAGGTGCTATACAAGTACTGTACAGTCCATTTACCTTATTTTGTGTTTGATATGCAACCAACCAACAAGAATAAATCTTTTCTCAAACACATTTTTCTAAAGGTGGTTCCGTTTTGTTGGGAGTGAGCTGAACTCCCAGCATGCACCAACCTTCAGGTACCGCACCGCCTCGTCAGCCATCCCCGGATCAGAATAGCACCGAGCCCAAACAGGTGCCAGGTTGGAGGGGTAGAACTCCGGGTGTTTGGAGTGCGTCAGCAGGTTGTAGTCGAACCACGCTCCCTTCTCAGCGTCCCACAGCAGCGCCTCCATCGCCGCCGTTCTGCGGGCCGCAGCCTGCTGGTACCGAGCGGCTGAGTCACCGTCACCTGTCAGGAAGCGGCACACCATCGTTACGCAACGGCAGCCGGGAGCTAAAAGATGGCCGTCTCCAAGGTGGAAGGTTGCTGGTGCTCTCACCCAGCAGTCGGTGGAATGAAGCCAGAGTTCTCTCGTTGCGGCACAGCAGAGCGTTGAGGTCAGAGGGCAGGATCTGGCTGGTTCGGGTCTCTCGGAGGGTGCCGCTGCCGTTTAAGTACCAGCGGGAAGTGAAGTCCCAACCAGATTCTGCACCTGCCTTCAGATCCATCCACAGCTGCTCCTTGTGCTCTGAGGGTACAGGGAGGGGAACAACCAGAACAAAGCAGCATTCAAACTTCGGCTCATTTCGTGAACGGGTGAAGGCCGAGTTTGTTTTTCCTGTTTGGAGTTTCTTATGTGTGTTTTATGTAAATTAAACTACGTCTACACACTTTTGTTTTAAACCCTCCATCGATTAAAATGTCAGACTCGACCAGGAATAATGTGTAAAGTTTTACTATTTGTCATTTTCATACTTTTTAAAGAAAGACACTGAGATCTCAGTTTCTTTAGGAACATTCCTGTCATTTAGGAATTTTTTAACCTGTTTCAAGTCCTGAAGCTGCTCAGTAATCCAGGAAGATAAATGTAACAGAGTCAGGTCGTCTGGACGGATTCTTCTTTTTCTACTTTTTCATTGAACCTGGTGAATCTCATGGCTTACCGTGGGAAAATAATAAAAACAGACACTTCTTACGACTCAGTGGGTCTTTCAGCTAATATTTTAACTAGTTTCGCTAACTTTGGCTTTTAGCTACAGTTTTGCCAACTTTATCTTTTAGCTACAGTTTTGCCAACTTTATCTTTTAGCTACAGTTTTGCCAACTTTATCTTTTAGCTACAGTTTTGCCAACTTTATCTTTTAGCTACAGTTTTGCCAACTTTATCTTTTAGCTACAGTTTTGCCAACTTTATCTTTTAGCTACAGTTTTGCCAACTTTATCTTTTAGCTACAGTTTTGCCAACTTTATCTTTTAGCTACAGTTTTGCCAACTTTATCTTTTAGCTACAGTTTTGCCAACTTTATCTTTTAGCTACAGTTTTGCCAACTTTATCTTTTAGCTACAGTTTTGCCAACTTTATCTTTTAGCTACAGTTTTGCCAACTTTATCTTTTAGCTACAGTTTTGCCAACTTTATCTTTTAGCTACAGTTTTGCCAACTTTATCTTTTAGCTACAGTTTTGCCAACTTTATCTTTTAGCTACAGTTTTGCCAACTTATCTTTTAGCTACAGTTTTGCCAACTTTATCTTTTAGCTACAGTTTTGCCAACTTTATCTTTTAGCTACAGTTTTGCCAACTTTATCTTTTAGCTACAGTTTTGCCAACTTTATCTTTTAGCTACAGTTTTGCCAACTTTATCTTTTAGCTACAGTTTTGCCAACTTTATCTTTTAGCTACAGTTTTGCCAACTTTATCTTTTAGCTACAGTTTTGCCAACTTTATCTTTTAGCTACAGTTTTGCCAACTTTATCTTTTAGCTACAGTTTTAGCTACAGTTTTGCCAACTTTATCTTTTAGCTACAGTTTGCCAACTTTAGCTTTTAGCTACAGTTTTGCCAACTTTTGTCAACTAGCTTTTAGCTAAATCAGAGTCAGTCCGTGTCAGAGTCGAGAGTTTCTTTTGTCATTCCAAAACATGTGGTGGAATGAAATTAAGTACACAGGGTTCCAGTTACATCCAGCAATAAAATGTAAAAGAAAAAAGTAATAAGATCCAAGATATGAACTAAGAAAACAACTAAAAAGAACGTTAAGCACTAAGAGCATAAAAACAATACGCCAAACAGCAGCACAAACATGAGTCTGTGTGAGCAGATGAGCACGATGGACAAAATATTTTTAACACAAAATAGACAAATCTTTACTAATTTTATCTTTCAGTTAATATTTGTAGAAATTTAATCTGTTCGCTACAGTTTAGCTCATTTTAGCTGTTGGGATACAATCTTGCCATTTAAAGCTGTGAGCTACAACTTCGTTACAAGTTTGGCTTTTAGCTACATAATTTTCTAATTTGATCTTCAGCTAGATTGTGCCAATTTTATCTGTTTTGCTAATTTTAGCTGTAAGCTACAATGTTGCTAACTTTGGATTTTAGCTACTGTTTTGTATTAGCACTGAGCTACAATTTAACAGATTTTAGCGGTTAGCAACACATTTCCTTATTTTATCTTTCAGCTACTGCTTTGCTAGTTTAATCTTTTGGTTACAGTTTTAATCATTTTATTTTTAGCTACAGTTTTGTTCATTTAAGCTGCTTCAATTTAAAAAAAAAATTGCATTTTAGCTAATGTTTAGCAAAGGTTAGCTCTTTGCTAGTTTTGTTCAGCTGCATCCTAATTGTATCTTTCAGTTAATATTCTGCTTGTTTTAGCGGTCAGTTACAAATTTGTTAATTTTAGCTGTTTGCTACACATTTCCCAATTTTATCTTTCAGCTGCAATTTTGCTAACTTTTGCTTTTAGCTACCATTTTGCTAATTGTAGTTGTGTAACACAGGTTTTAACTTGAACAATCCATTCACTCAGCAGTTCGCGTTCTTGCTGCGTTTGGGCCAAAACTTCAAAATTTTCTAGTTGTCTCCTTTTGTCGAAACAGTTTCCAAAATAAAAGCGGAGACCTCGAGCTGAGCCGTGTTTACTTCGGCTCTGCAGCATTTCCTACTCGCTCTACAAGCAAAACGAGCCCTTCTAACCTCATGAATTTGAATGTTTGTTAAAATACTGACAGGAAAAGCCTTCCGTAATGAGAACACACTCTGGTCTTAGACAAATATAAAAGTATTTTCCTTCAAACTGCATCTTTTTAAAAGACAGCTCGGAGAATTTATGTTTTTTCCCCAACATGAATTATTTATTACGCGGTGACGAGGTATTTTCAGAGCAAATTTGTTTCCGCAGGTGATTCCTGAATCCATGTGCTTTGTATTCGTTTCTAAAGGGAAGCAATTATAAGGCTAGAGCACGTCTCTGACCATAAATTTCAGAGTCACGGCGGCGGATCCACTCAGATGAATAACTTTAATAAACCATTACCATCGGCGAGTCCGTCAGCTAATTCCAGATCATCTGTGTACGATTCGGGCCTGGAGGGAGAGGTCGTGATAACGAAGGTGAAGAAACGCACTCAAATCCTCACATCTTTCATCGGTTTGCCGTGTTTTGTTACCTGGGCAAACCGGCGTGCACATAATACCGGTTTAGAACGTGGCTCGAGCCGTTTATTTGAACGGCTACGGAACGGGTCTGCATCCAGAACTGGTACTCCTTCTCCAGAACGGGCAAAGCTTCTCTAAAGGTGAAGAAACAACATTTTATTACAGGACGGTGTGAAAGTTGGCGCTTCATCGTTTTCCGTTCTGGATGTGACGGGTTGTAAAGGAATCCGGCAGAACACCACCTGAGGAACTCTTTATCCTTGGTTGCTTCGTAGTAGCTCTCCACCATCAGCGTGAGGAATGGCGGCTGACTGCGCCTCTCGTAGTAAATCCGCCCGCCGTTTGGAATGAAGCCATATCTGTGGGAGGAAAGGAAATCTTTATTCACACACAGGACAGCCAGACTGAGGGTGTTTTCAATTCCCCTCGCTCTTCGACAGGAGACAACTAAACGCCGATCGTTACTGGTACTTTCTTAAAGAAATATAAAAAAAGGTGAGTGAGGTTTACTTGTTGACGAGGTAGAGGAAGTTCTGAATCATCCCGTGAGCCGTGGTTGTCATCTCCGACAGCAAGAGTCCATTGATGACCCAGTAGGAGTCCCTGTTGGGCACAGATCAGTCCTGAAGGAGGTGAGAACTGTCTCAGAATGTTGAGGTCAAAGGTCAAAACCTTCGCTCACCAGTAGTAGAGCTCCCTGAAGCGTCCTCCAGGCACCACGACAGGATACGGGCTGTAAATCTGAGAGTAGAGCTCTGGGTGGTCTTTGACACCGATGCGAATCTAAAGAAAGTTTTTATTTTTCTAAAGCGCAGGAACTCGGTACGTTACGCTGTGTGAAATCAAACCACTCCCGTCTCCAGTTCTTTTATAAACCTCAATAAAAGCATTACTCTTGTATGTTTGAAGCCAGCATCTGAGCACTGAAGGGGCTGGACCCTGAAGAGTCCCCACCACCAGACCCTCCAACTCGCCAACATGCTGCCAATCACAGTAGAACATGGCATGTGTCTTCAGGCCTAAAATAACTAATTAAAACTAAACATATTCTATATACAGTATAAATAAAAATAGAGCTTGCTCTTTTCCACTTGGGTGGTTCCACTCGTCTTCAAGCTCAGGTCCTCCAGCAGAGGCCTGGCAGTTTGAGGGTTCAGTTCAGCATCAGCTGTTCTTAGGACTGCGCTCTTCTGGACAGAGGTCTGCGAGGTTGTTCCTGGGATCTGTTGGACCCACTTTTCCAGTATGGGAGTCACAGCACCAAGTGCTCTGATGACCACTGGGACTACTGACACTTTGACTTTCCACAACTTCTGCATTTCCTCGTTCAGCTCCAGTTCTCAGGCTCTTTCTTCCTGATGTTACAGTCACTTGGGATTGCTACGTCTATCATCACTGCCTCCTTTTGCTTGTCGACCACCACAATGTCCAGTTGGTTAGCCATCACCCGTTTGTCAGTGGATCTGGAAGTCCTACAGTACCTTAGCCCCTCCATTCTCCACCACACTTTGGTAGCATCTCCCACTTTGACTGTAGGACCTCAAGTCCACACTTGGCACTGTATGTTCCTAAAAATTATTCCAGATGGCCTACAGGCACTTGGTTTTGTAGTTCCACATATGGTTTGCCCACCTGCAACCTAAATCCTGCTAGTACAGGGAACCCTCGACTTACGGCAACTCGAACTTACAAACGCACTGTAAAATTTTTATATATATATACAGTATACTGTATATTTTTTACAAATGAATACATGTACAGTCACCAAGCACTTTGCCTATCCTAACAGTTTTTAAAGATGAAGGAGTGAGTTGAATTCTCTCCCTTTCACATAAAGTTAAAGTAGCTCCCTTTATGTAAATGGAGCCTGCTGGGGAGGAGGGAGACAATTCAACTGACTCCTTAACTTTGTTAGGATAGGCTAAGTGCTTGGTGACTGTACAGTACATTTATCCATTTATACATTAAAAATAAAAAAAATGAATATATATATATATATATATATATACATACATACATACAGTACATACATACATACATACATACATTAGTGCATTAACAGAATACCCGAGTTTTCGACAGATCGAGTGCTTTGACTTCTATCGAGGCTTTTTTGTCCACCTCGAGTACCCGTAGTGACGTCATCACGTCACATTTCACAGCGCGCGAGGTAGCTTTTAGCTTTTAGTAGACGCCACAAAATGGATTCCTTTGTGCGCACGGATGTAAATGGAGCAGGCAGTCTTGTCAAAAAGGTAAAACAGTTTTTAATTTATAAAATGCGCTATTTCCTGTTGATTTTCTGTTCTCTGACCACCGTAGATTGTGACTGGCAGCAGGTGGCGGTGTTGCATTGCAGGCCACATATATAACACGGCAGCTTCCTCTCTCGTTTCACAAACAAAAGCAACATATTAATCTCTCTAGACCTATTAAAAAAACCTATAAACACATTAATCTCTAAAAGTAAACCTAAATTGCACAGCACTTCAGGCTGTGGTGCGGTGTTGCCCCATTTGTTTTTCAGTTTCGGTTTCAGCGCCGCACGGTATACTTTCACTTTTAATATTAATAATAATAACTAATAGTTTTGTTTTTCCTGTGACTTATCTGCAGTATGATAAATGATAGGAGCATAATAAATGCTCCCAATGTTTTGTTGGTCTTTTTTTTCTTTTTGTAAAGACGGTTTTTATGCATTTATATTTATTTATTTATTTTGCATCATAAGACACTGTGACGTCATCGGCTACTCGAGCGTCGTTCGAGTTTTTTTATGTTAATGTCGAGGTTAAAAATTATGTACTCGTTCAACCCCTACCATACATACAGTACATACATACATACATACATACATACATACATACATACACACACACACACACACACACACACACACACACACACGCACACACACACACACACACACACAGTATATATACACTCTGTTCCCGGTTTCTCAAATCGTATTGCAGCCTCTATGAGGCTGATGTCTTATGATTTCTAGTCCTGACTAAATACAGGTCCTTGTCAAAAAATTTGCATATCGTGATGGTCATTATTTTCCATACTCTAATGATAAAAATGAAACTTTCCTATGTTTTAGATTCATTGCACACAAACTGAAATATTTTATGTCTTTTATTGTTTTAATACTGATGATTTTGGCATACAGCTCACGAAAACCCAAAATTCCTGTCTCAAAAAATTAGCATATCATGAAAAGGTTCTCTAAACGAGCCATTAACCTAATCATCTGAATCAACAAATTAACTCTAAACACCTGCAAAAGATTCCTGAGGCTTTTAAAAACTCCCAGCCTGGTTCATTACTCAAAACCGCAATCATGGGTAAAGGCTCGGATATAGTCGCGCTTTGGTCCGCAAGCTGGAGCGCGCGTGCTGCGCGCGCACTGTGCCGTGCGGCTTCATGCGTTTATAGTGTAGCACGGCAGCGCATGGCAAAGTGCTGTTCTTTTACTGACCAGCAGGTGGCAGTACTCTCTAAAACCTGTGCATATGTTGCAAGAAAGGGTGTAGAAGAAGAAATCTACCGTAGAAGAAGAACTGTTTGAAATCACACAACAAAACAAATGGCTTTCTGCTCGCTCGGGGAATTTAATACTTTGTATCACATAAAAAACATTCCTCCATGCGTCGCGACGCCGTTTCCACGACCACAGCGGCGCAGACAGCTGCAGGCTCTGGCGTGAAGGCTGTCGGTGAGGTCCCTACCCGACCTGTCAATCAATTTGGTGCGCGCGCTAGGCTTGCGGAGCTTCAAAATCTGGGAGGTGCACGACCACGCGCGAAACCAACGCGCTGGCCAAAGCGCGGGGGCGGGGACTATGCGATTGCGTCACTTTTCGCGCGCGCACCCTCGCGCCCTATGCGACGCGTCAACTATATCCTAAGCCTAAGACTGCCGGCCTGCATGCTGTCCAGTAGGCTATCATTGACACCCTCAAGCAAGAGGGTAAGACACAGAAAGAAATTTCTGAACGAATAGGCTGTTCCCAGAGTGCTGTATCAAGGCACCTCAGTGGGAAGTCTGTGGGAAGGGAAAAGTGTGGCAGAAAACGCTGCACAACGAGAAGAGGTGACCGGACCCCAGAGATGGGGACTCGAGTTTGGGACTCGGACTCGAGTCGCACTTAAGTCGCAAAAACAGAGACTTCAGACTCGACTCGGACTTGCATTCAAAAGACTTCCAACTCGACTCGGACTTGCATTCAAAAGACTTCCAACTCGACTCGGACTCGCCATTTGAGACTCGTGAGCATCGAGAATTGTTCTGAACCGGGACTAACTGTGCGGTTTTCCCGAAATCGTTCAAAATATTAATTTGCGATTCCTATGTTCGATGCTAGTTAGCCAACCGGAAGTAGCCGCCACCGAAAACCAACGAAGAAGAATCCACCGGAAGTGTGCATCTGCTATCGATAGCGTACTAATTTAATAAAATGACCAGTCAGGTCAGTGCAGCACTTGCAATAATTTTCTATCATGCAAAGGAGGGTGGAGAAGTAAAATAGTGTCCCGTCTTTGACGTACTCCACCGGATTATTTTTGCTTCGTATCCGACCGGAAGTACAGAGTAGTCCGTCTGCAAAACGCTCCGCCGAACTTTTCGCTAATCGCTACCTCTTCGACTCCATCAGGTAAATAAATAAACTATAAACTACATCTCATACCAACATTAAGGCAGCTAACAAGTTATACTCCGCTTAAAGCGGTAAGTCAGCTCAATACAAACACGATGCTAACGTTAGCTCGTTTTTTTTCTTAGACAAACGACCTGAAATGGCTTCACAGTGTTCACCAGTGACTGTCCAAGGTAAATACATCAGTGTAACTGAATGAAGAGAGACACAGAACAGTTACAACAGCATATGTTGTGAAAAGGTTGCATCCCTTTTCAGATGTGGATTCAACTCCTGCCATGGATTGCACTTACATTGCACTCAAATCCAACACTTATTAACATTCTTAATCCATTTAAAGTTCTCTGTGTCTTTTAAAATGTTTTAATGTCTCTAGTTTTCAGTATTATATAATTTCTGTTTATGTTCTCTTTCATTCCATTATGAATGAATGTCACAGTTTGAAGAATTATTGAATAGGTTAGTTAGGCAATAACAACAGAGCTAATAATTGTACACATTCTCAGTCTTAAAAATGATTTAATAATCTCTTTTTACTGATAATACTGATAAACCTGTTGTTTGTTTAGGAACCTCCCTGCAGTCTGTCCAGAAAGTCTCCACTGGAGGAGCTTTTTGCTGAGCAAGAGGCACAACATAATGTCACAGCTCCATGTCCATGAAGAAACAAATGGAGAGAGGGCTGCAGATACCAGGACATCCCACCAGCTGTTCTGTCTGAAGATCCTGCTGCTGGTGGTGGAACCAGGTTAGCCCATCAGTGGGAGCTCAGTAACATGACTGCAGCATCAGACACTGGACAATATTATTTGTACTGTATAATAATAATAATACTGTATATGTTTGTGAGTCCTCCATGTTGGCTCTCTGCCCTGTGAGAAATTCATAGTAAATGTAACAAAAAGGAAAAAGTTCATAGCATTAAATTCAAACAGAAGTTCAAATTATTTCATCCTGAAATAACTCTGGCTAACTACTGTAGCTTTTTTATAACATGGAGTTAAACTCAAAGCAGTCNACCGCCTCGTCAGCCATCCCCGGATCAGAATAGCACCGAGCCCAAACAGGTGCCAGGTTGGAGGGGTAGAACTCCGGGTGTTTGGAGTGCGTCAGCAGGTTGTAGTCGAACCACGCTCCCTTCTCAGCGTCCCACAGCAGCGCCTCCATCGCCGCCGTTCTGCGGGCCGCAGCCTGCTGGTACCGAGCGGCTGAGTCACCGTCACCTGTCAGGAAGCGGCACACCATCGTTACGCAACGGCAGCCGGGAGCTAAAAGATGGCCGTCTCCAAGGTGGAAGGTTGCTGGTGCTCTCACCCAGCAGTCGGTGGAATGAAGCCAGAGTTCTCTCGTTGCGGCACAGCAGAGCGTTGAGGTCAGAGGGCAGGATCTGGCTGGTTCGGGTCTCTCGGAGGGTGCCGCTGCCGTTTAAGTACCAGCGGGAAGTGAAGTCCCAACCAGATTCTGCACCTGCCTTCAGATCCATCCACAGCTGCTCCTTGTGCTCTGAGGGTACAGGGAGGGGAACAACCAGAACAAAGCAGCATTCAAACTTCGGCTCATTTCGTGAACGGGTGAAGGCCGAGTTTGTTTTTCCTGTTTGGAGTTTCTTATGTGTGTTTTATGTAAATTAAACTACGTCTACACACTTTTGTTTTAAACCCTCCATCGATTAAAATGTCAGACTCGACCAGGAATAATGTGTAAAGTTTTACTATTTGTCATTTTCATACTTTTTAAAGAAAGACACTGAGATCTCAGTTTCTTTAGGAACATTCCTGTCATTTAGGAATTTTTTAACCCGTTTCAAGTCCTGAAGCTGCTCAGTAATCCAGGAAGATAAATGTAACAGAGTCAGGTCGTCTGGACGGATTCTTCTTTTTCTACTTTTTCATTGAACCTGGTGAATCTCATGGCTTACCGTGGGAAAATAATAAAAACAGACACTTCTTATGACTCAGTGGGTCTTTCAGCTAATATTTTAGCTAGTTTCGCTAACTTTGGCTTTTGCCAACTTTATCTTTTAGCTACAGTTTTGCCAACTTTATCTTTTAGCTACAGTTTTGCCAATTTTATCTTTTAGCTACAGTTTTGCCAACTTTATCTTTTAGCTACAGTTTTGCCAACTTTTATCTTTTAGCTACAGTTTTGCCAACTTTTGTCTTTTAGCTACAGTTTTGCCAACTTTATCTTTTAGCTACAGTTTTGCCAACTTTATCTTTTAGCTACAGTTTTGCCAACTTTATCTTTTAGCTACAGTTTTGCCAACTTTATCTTTTAGCTACAGTTTTGCCAACTTCATCTTTTAGCTACAGTTTTGCCAACTTTATCTTTTAGCTACAGTTTTGCCAACTTTATCTTTTAGCTACAGTTTTGCCAACTTTATCTTTTAGCTACAGTTTTGCCAACTTTATCTTTTAGCTACAGTTTTGCCAACTTTATCTTTTAGCTACAGTTTTGCCAACTTTTTCTTTTAGCTACAGTTTTGCCAACTTTTTCTTTTAGCTACAGTTTTGCCAACTTTTCTTTTAGCTACAGTTTTGCCAACTTCATCTTTTAGCTACAGTTTTGCCAACTTCATCTTTTAGCTACAGTTTTGCCAACTTTATCTTTTAGCTACAGTTTGCCAACTTTATCTTTTAGCTACAGTTTTGCCAACTTTATCTTTTAGCTACAGTTTTGCCAACTTTATCTTTTAGCTACAGTTTTGCCAACTTTATCTTTTAGCTACAGTTTTGCCAACTTTATCTTTTAGCTACAGTTTTGCCAACTTTATCTTTTAGCTACAGTTTTGCCAACTTTATCTTTTAGCTACAGTTTTGCCAACTTTATCTTTTAGCTACAGTTTTGCCAACTTTATCTTTTAGCTACAGTTTTGCCAACTTTATCTTTTAGCTACAGTTTTGCCAACTTTATCTTTTAGCTACAGTTTTGCCAACTTTATCTTTTAGCTACAGTTTTGCCAACTTTATCTTTTAGCTACAGTTTTGCCAACTTTATCTTTTAGCTACAGTTTTGCCAACTTTATCTTTTAGCTACAGTTTTGCCAACTTTATCTTTTAGCTACAGTTTTGCCAACTTTATCTTTTAGCTACAGTTTTGCCAACTTTATCTTTTAGCTACAGTTTTAGCTACAGTTTTGCCAACTTTATCTTTTAGCTACAGTTTTGCCAACTTTATCTTTTAGCTACAGTTTGCCAACTTTAGCTTTTAGCTACAGTTTTGCCAACTTTTGTCAACTAGCTTTTAGCTAAATCAGAGTCAGTCCATGTCAGAGTCAAGAGTTTCTTTTATCATTCCAAAACATGTGGTGGAATGAAATTAAGTACACAGGGTTCCAGTTACATCCAACAATAAAATGTAAAAGAAAAAAGTAATAAGATCCAAGATATGAACTAAGAAAACAACTAAAAAGAACGTTAAGCACTAAGAGCATAAAAACAATACGCCAAACAGCAGCACAAACATGAGTCTGTGTGAGCAGATGAGCACGATGGACAAAATATTTTTAACACAAAATAGACAAATCTTTACTAATTTTATCTTTCAGTTAATATTTGTAGAAATTTAATCTGTTAGCTACAGTTTAGCTCATTTTAGCTGTTGGGATACAATCTTGCCATTTAAAGCTGTGAGCTACAACTTCGTTACAAGTTTGGCTTTTAGCTACATAATTTTCTAATTTGATCTTCAGCTAGATTGTGCCAATTTTATCTGTTTTGCTAATTTTAGCTGTAAGCTACAATGTTGCCAACTTTGGATTTTAGCTACTGTTTTGTATTAGCACTGAGCTACAATTTAACAGATTTTAGCGGTTAGCAACACATTTCCTTATTTTATCTTTCAGCTACTGCTTTGCTAGTTTAATCTTTTGGTTACAGTTTTAATCATTTTAGTTTTAGCTAAAGTTTATTCATTTAAGCTGCAAGCTTCAATTTAAAAAATTTGCATTTTAGCTAATGTTTAAGTTAGCTCTTAGCTAGTTTTGTTCACCTGCATCCTAATTGCATCTTTCAGTTAAAGGTATGGTATGCGATATTTGAACACTCTGGGACTCAGAAATATTTTCAGCGCAGAAAAGCATTCTGCTCCCTCCCCTCAGAGCCATATATGGCTCAGTCCGTGCTTCTGGTGAACTTGGGATCTGCTCCGCCCCCTGCTGCTGTCTGCTCAGAGCCGCTGCGATATTCTGTGTTTATGTTAATAAAACCTTCTAATAAAATAAAATAAAACCATGGAGCGCTAGTCCTACAACACAAAATCCAGCAGAAATCATCAGAGGTTCACGAAGCAACGTTTGGACATGATTTAATTCGCTCGTGACTTCCTCATGTCTGTCAGCGCTGGTCTGGAATGTCTGGAATGCTCCGCCTCCTCTACATGTCCTGTCTCTGCGCTCCGAAGTTCTGTGTTTATATGATAATATAACTGTTTAAAAAATATAATAAAACCATGAATCACTCATCCAACAACACAAAAACCAGAAGAAATCAGCAGAGGTTCACGAAGCAACGTTGGACATGTTTTAATTCGCTCGTGAGTCGTGACAAATCCATTTCCTCATTCCTGTCAGTGAAGGATGAAGCGATCACTTGACTTTTGGCAAAAAAACTAAATAAAAGTCCAGCTCTGGGATAAAGAAGGGATATTTAATACATTTTGTGTCACATAAAAAACAGTCCTGCATCGCTTTGCAATCCTTTGAATGAGAACGAGCTGCGGCTGGGACAGGTGGGGGCGTGGGTTGGGGCGTGACAAACAACTCTGTTTTTATTGGCTGGTCATTGTCCGGGTCACTCTTGTGTTTTCAGTGTTTTTATAAATGCTGATAGAGAAGCAAGGGGACTATAGTTTTTTTCAGAGATTACTTTGTCTAACATCAGTCTGTCAATAGATAGTGACAGAGTGAAGAAATATGTTAAAAATATATTGTTTGAAAAGTTACAGACTACATTACAATGTTACATACCCCACCTTTAATATTCTGCTGGTTTTAGCAGTCAGTTACAAATTTGTTAATTTTAGCGGTTTGCTACACATTTCCCAATTTTATCTTTCAGCTGCAATTTTGCTAACTTTTGCTTTTAGCTACCATTCTGCTAATTGTAGTTGTGTAACACAGGTTTTATCTTGAACAATCCATTCACTCAGCAGTTGGCGTTCTTGCTGCGTTTGGGCCAAAACTTCAAAATTTTCTAGTTGTCTCCTTTTGTCGAAACAGTTTCCAAAATAAAAGCGGAGACCTCGAGCTGAGCCGTGTTTACTTCGGCTCTGCAGCATTTCCTACTCGCTCTACAAGCAAAACGAGCCCTTCTAACCTCATGAATTTGAATGTTTGTTAAAATACTGACAGGAAAAGCCTTCCGTAATGAGAACACACTCTGGTCTTAGACAAATATAAAAGTATTTTCCTTCAAACTGCATCTTTTTAAAAGACAGCTCGGAGAATTTATGTTTTTTCCCCAACATGAATTATTTATTACGCGGTGACGAGGTATTTTCAGAGCAAATTTGTTTCCGCAGGTGATTCCTGAATCCATGTGCTTTGTATTCGTTTCTAAAGGGAAGCAATTATAAGGCTAGAGCACGTCTCTGACCATAAATTTCAGAGTCACGGCGGCGGATCCACTCAGATGAATAACTTTAATAAACCATTACCATCGGCGAGTCCGTCAGCTAATTCCAGATCATCTGTGTACGATTCGGGCCTGGAGGGAGAGGTCGGGACAACGAAGGTGAAGAAACGCACTCAAATCCTCACATCTTTCATCGGTTTGCCGTGTTTTGTTACCTGGGCAAACCGGCGTGCACATAATACCGGTTTAGAACGTGGCTCGAGCCGTTTATTTGAACGGCTACGGAACGGGTCTGCATCCAGAACTGGTACTCCTTCTCCAGAACGGGCAAAGCTTCTCTAAAGGTGAAGAAACAACATTTTATTACAGGACGGTGTGAAAGTTGGCGCTTCATCGTTTTCCGTTCTGGATGTGACGGGTTGTAAAGGAATCCGGCAGAACACCACCTGAGGAACTCTTTATCCTTGGTTGCTTCGTAGTAGCTCTCCACCATCAGCGTGAGGAATGGCGGCTGACTGCGCCTCTCGTAGTAAATCCGCCCGCCGTTTGGAATGAAGCCATATCTGTGGGAGGAAAGGAAATCTTTATTCACACACAGGACAGCCAGACTGAGGGTGTTTTCAATTCCCCTCGCTCTTCGACAGGAGACAACTAAACGCCGATCGTTACTGGTACTTTCTTAAAGAAATATAAAAAAAGGTGAGTGAGGTTTACTTGTTGACGAGGTAGAGGAAGTTCTGAATCATCCCGTGAGCCGTGGTTGTCATCTCCGACAGCAAGAGTCCATTGATGACCCAGTAGGAGTCCCTGTTGGGCACAGATCAGTCCTGAAGGAGGTGAGAACTGTCTCAGAATGTTGAGGTCAAAGGTCAAAACCTTCGCTCACCAGTAGTAGAGCTCCCTGAAGCGTCCTCCAGGCACCACGACAGGATACGGGCTGTAAATCTGAGAGTAGAGCTCTGGGTGGTCTTTGACACCGATGCGAATCTAAAGAAAGTTTTTATTTTTCTAAAGCGCAGGAACTCGGTACGTTACGCTGTGTGAAATCAAACCACTCCCGTCTCCAGTTCTTTTATAAACCTCAATAAAAGCATTACTCTTGTATGTTTGAAGCCAGCATCTGAGCACTGAAGGGGCTGGACCCTGAAGAGTCCCCACCACCAGACCCTCCAACTCGCCAACATGCTGCCAATCACAGTAGAACATGGCATGTGTCTTCAGGCCTAAAATAACTAATTAAAACTAAACATATTCTATATACAGTATAAATAAAAATAGAGCTTGCTCTTTTCCACTTGGGTGGTTCCACTCGTCTTCAAGCTCAGGTCCTCCAGCAGAGGCCTGGCAGTTTGAGGGTTCTGTTCAGCATCAGCTGTTCTTAGGACTGCGCTCTTCTGGACAGAGGTCTGAGGTTGTTCCTGGGATCTGTTGGACCCACTTTTCCAGTATGGCAGTCACAGCACCAAGTGCTCTGATGACCACTGGGACTACTGACACTTTGACTTTCCACAACTTCTGCATTTCCTCGTTCAGCTCTTGGTGTTTCTCCAGTTCTCATGCTCTTTCTTCCTGATGTTACAGTCACTTGGGATTGCTACGTCTATCATCACTGCCTCCTTTTGCTTGTCGACCACCACAATGTCCAGTTGGTTAGCCAGCCATTTTACTATTTTATGCTTGTGTTTTACTGTCTTAAAATGATATCTCAGACGCGACCGGGACTAAGCCGACATAGCTAACACACTAGCCGAGATACCCGAGCAAACACGTTGCTAATTATGTATTTTTAAATTATGTCAGCGCGATCAGGTAACATCTAGTTTCTTTTTGTTCGGGGAGGGTTTACTAATGAGAGTTTTGGATGATTTACTGTCTTAAAATGATATATCTCAGACGCGACCGCGACTAAAGCTAACACACTAGCCGAGATACAGGCCACGTTGCTATGTACCGGTATGTATTTTTAAATTATGTCAGCGCGATCAGGTAACATCTGTAGTTTCTTTTTATTCGGGGAGGGTTTATTAATGACAGTTTTGGATTATTTACTGTCTTAAAATTATATATCTCAGACGCGACCGGGACTAAGCCGACATAGCTAACACACTAGCCGAGATACAGGCCACGTTGCTATGTATGTATTTTTAAATTATGTCTGTGCGATCAGGTAACATCTGTAATTTCTTTTTATTCAGGGAGTGTTTATTAATGAGAGTTTTGGAAGATTTACTGTCTTAAAATGATATATCTCAGACGCGACCGGGACATAGCTAACACACTAGCCAAGATACCCGAGCAAACACGTTGCTAATTATGTATTTTTAAATTATGTCAGCGCGATCAGGTAACATCTAGTTTCTTTTTATTCGGGGAGGGTTTACTAATGAGAGTTTTGGATGATTTACTGTCTTAAAATGATATATCTCAGACGCGACCGGGACTCTGTTAGCCGAGATAGCTGCTAACAAACATTAGCCGAGAGACCGGAGCAAACACGTAGCTATGTATGTATTTTTAAATTATGTCTGCGCGATCAGGTAACATCTGTAATTTCTTTTTATTCGGGGAGGGTTTATTAATGAGAGTTTTGGATGATTTACTGTCTTAAAATGATATATCTCAGACGCGATCGGACATGCTCCGCCATTATTTAATTGTGCGTTGGAGCGTGCCTTCCCGTTGTCACGTCACTGATGACGTTTTGCGGAAATGCGTGGATTTTTAGGGGCGTACCCCAGAGAAAAAACTACCATAACTTGGAATAAAATTTTAATATATTTATAATTTATTTTGCAAAAACGAACAGAGCTCAATGATATAAGATATATATGTTCTGACAAATATGCAAATTTCCAACATCATGTCACAATCCCTTTGAGGCTAAAACAAGTTTGTAGTTTGAAGATAAAATTTGCGAAACAGTAGCTTAAGGTTGAATATAGACAAAGAGTAGCTAAAACCAGCAACAGCTTAAAGCTACAACTAACAAACCACTAGCTTAAAGTGTAAACTAGTTTTTCTTAAGTAGCTTAAGGCTAAACAACACAACAGCTAGCTTAAAGCTAAAACTAGCAAAACAGTATACAAAATAGTTTAAATACAAGTATATAATTTTAAAAGTATGAAAGTTACCAAAAGAAAAACCCAAACATAATGTTCTGATTGGGCCAAATGTTTTGATTTATGGATGGTTGAAAACAGCTGAAAGTACGCCCAACAAAACCTGTTCAGAACAAGCTAAACATAAAAACTGTGTGAATTCTGACTCCGACTAGTTGGACTCTGATGTCCATCCATCCATCCATCCATTTTCTTCCGCTTATCCGGGGTCGGGTCGCGGGGGTAGCAGCCTAAGTAGGGAGGCCCAGACTTCCCTCTCCCCAGCCACTTGGAGCAGCTCCTCTGGGGGAATCCCAAGGCGTTCCCAGGCCAGCCGAGAAACATAGTCCCTCCAGCGTATCCTGGGTCTTCCTCTGGGTCTCCTCCCGGTGGGACATGCCCGGAACACCTCACCAGGGAGGCGTCCAGGAGGCATCCTAACCAGATGCCCGAGCCACAAATATGCAAATCCTGTGACTCTGATGTCGAGTTACATAAATCACAGAAGCTGAATCATCTTAATGGAACCCTCTTCCAGTTTCCCACCTTCTATGAGCATGTGCTGCAGAGGAGGCCAGGCGTTGGGGTAGTCCCACTGCTGCCCGGAGTCCCGCAGGGATGTTGGGACACCGTTGGGGAACTGGAGGGCCCCACTGCCCTGAACAGAAACCAGAGAAACGAGAGCATCAAAGCTGGGTGGTGTGTGTGCACCACCTGCTGGACAAACTGAGCAGTCAGTTGGAGGTGGATAAAAATAGGAAACTTCAGAGGTGGAGCTGCAGAGCAGTGGCTCCATCAGTAGATGTGTGAGTAACGAGTTTCTAAAGCAGCTGTGATGGCAAAGAATAATTCAACTGAATGGAATAAAAAGTAAACGTAGAATAAAATAAACTGTGTGTGTGTGTGNGGGGGTGCTGTTTTATTCCTTATGTTTTAGGTTACAACAATTGTGTTTTTGTAACTTTACATATCTCTGCTGGATCAACGTAATCTTTTAGACTGATTCAAATCGTTTTTGGTACATGTAACAAACCAGTATGTACCTGGTACAAAGAAGACTTACAAAAATGAAAGTACCCTGTTGTACTTACAGAGTACATAACAGTAACTGGCATGTATTGGTAAAGTCTTGCGCAAGTACGTAACAGGCACATATGTGGTACCTTTTGGATATTTACCGAGTAAGTACCAGGTACATATCGGATATTTGCGCAGTAAGTAACAGGTACATATCGGATATTTGCCCAGTAAGTAACAGGTACATATCGGATATTTGCCCAGTAAGTAACAGGTACATATCGGATATTTGCCCAGTAAGTAACAGGTACATATTGGATATTTGCCCAGTAAGTAACAGGTACATATCGGATATTTGCCCAGTAAGTAACAGGTACATATCGGATATTTGCCCAGTAAGTAACAGGTACATATCGGCTATTTACCCAGTAAGTAACGGGTACAAATTGGATTTTTACCCAGTAAGTAACGGGTACAAATTGGATTTTTACCCAGTAAGTAACGAGTACAAATTGGAATTTTACCCAGTAAGTAATGGGTACAAATTGGATTTTTACCCAGTAAGTACCAGGTACAAGCCAGATATTTACCCAGTATCAGGTACACGCCTGCCATTTACCCAGTAAGTAGCAGGTACCTATTGGATATTTACCCAATAAGTAGCAGGTACATATTAGATATTTACCCAGTAAGTAGCAGGTACATATTAGATATTTATCCAGTAAGTACCAGGTACAAATTTGATATTTACCCAGTAAGTACCAGGTACAAGCCAGATATTTGCCTAGTATGGTAAGTACAGTATATTTGAAACGTCAAAAATACACATCTCTTAAATAAATAAATTGTGTATTCATTAGTTTTCATTCTACCTTTATTTAGAAAGTTTAATCCCATTGAGCCTTGAGGACTCATTTACAGGAGACCTGAATTGTATTTTTATTCTACAAATGATTATGTTAGTTAGTATGATAGTTGGGGGTTCGAATCCACCAGCAGTCACATGCTGAAGTGTCCTTGGGCAAGACACTGAACCCTTCATTGCCTCCGATGTGTCCCATTGGTGTATGAATGTGATCTAAAAGCTCTGATCAGTCTCTTTAGAATGATTTGATCAATTAGCTTTGTAGAGATCTAGTAGAGTGCTGTGCGAATGGGTAAATGAGGCACAGATTGTAGTGTAAAGCACTTTGAGTATCTTGAAATAAGATGGAAAGGTGCTATACAAGTACTGTACAGTCCATTTACCTTATTTGGTGTTTGATTTGCAACCAACCAACAAGAATAAATCTTTTCTCAAACACATTTTTCTAAAGGTGGTTCCGTTTTGTTGGAGTGAGCTGAACTCCCAGCATGCACCAACCTTCAGGTACCACACCGCCTCGTCAGCCATCTCCGGATCAGAATAGCACCGAGCCCAAACAGGTGCCAGGTTGGAGGGGTAGAACTCCGGGTGTTTGGAGTGCGTCAGCAGGTTGTAGTCGAACCACGCTCCCTTCTCAGCGTCCCACAGCAGCGCCTCCATCGCCGCCGTTCTGCGGGCCGCAGCCTGCTGGTAGTATTTCTTCTGGGGTGGGGATTAAGTGGATGTCCTGGATGATGGTCTTGGACTATACTTGGCCGGTGTGCGGGCCCCGGTTGGGGCCTGTTCTTGATGCTTCCTGGCTCTGTCGACGGTTGGGCGGGCGCTCTTGGCCGTGTCGTCCATGTGGGATTTTGTGTCCTCTTGGACGGCGGGCTGACTGCGGTTCGCAGGGGTCGTGGCGGCCCTGGCGGGTGTGGGCTGTTGGTTCTGCTGTTGGCGGCCCTCGGGGCCGTGTCCCTCTCTGGTCTTGGCTCAATGTCCTGGCGGTCGGAGAGGTGTTTCCTTTACCTCGCTCCTTGGGTGGACCTTGGCGAGCTGGGGGGTAAGCAGGGTCAGCGGGGGAGCTGACTCGCTGTGGGAGCACTGTTCCTGCAGTTATTTTTCTCCCCATCCCTCAACACGCACCTCCGCCCTCTTCATCTTAAATTAATACATGTAGGGAATTTGGGTCTCGGGTGTGCTGCAATGGTTTTACATCTCTGTTGTTAAGAGCACCTGGGACTCAATTTTATATACACTTTAGACATTCATTCATAAACATCTTCATAAAAGTCACATATAGGGAATGGAGTGAGCACTATGGCTATGGGTGGCGGGATGACATCAATCTCGCCCCCATGCCTATGCTCACTCAACATTATGCATCTAGACAATTAGGGCCTGGGTTAGAGTTGGAGTGGAGGGGAAACTGGTATAATGCCAGCCTTTGCTCCTTCTCTTTCCTTTTTAAATACACTTTACAACAACACTCACCAACAGTACATTTGGGGACGGGGGTGTGTGTGTCGGGGTCTTGATTTGTTAATTTCAATTTTATTTATTATGTATTTATTTATATATTATTTATTTATTTTTCTCTTACCCCCCTGGTTGCCTTGCGGACATTCTGGGGGTGGGCCGTCAGGGGTTGTGCTGGGGTGTGGGGGGGTTCGGGGCCTGCGGGTTCGCCGTGGGCGGGGCTGGCGGTGCGCTCCCTCTGGGGCTGCTTGGGCTCGGGTGTCCTGTCCTGTCCTGTCGGCAGGGCGCGGGGTGGGCCGGATCTTGGACGTCTGCTGCTCTCCACCCCAGAATGAATGGGTCTACCTCCTGGGTTTGGATGTGGGCTGCCCCAAGTAGGGAGCAGGTACATGTCTTGGACCTAGGGGGTATAGAGTGTGCATCGGGATTATGAATGGAGCGTGTCGTTATTGTTTGTCTTTCTGTGACTGAGGGTGAGGATGAGGGTGGGTCTGAATGAGTGTGTCTGTGTATGAATGTTTAAGTGTCAGGCTGGGACTTGGACTGCCCCCTCTCTGATACTTCTGAGGCTACCCAGTGTCGCGCTCCTGCCACGTGGCCCCCTGGTGGGTGTTCCTCTGCCTACGGGCGTGCTTGGGGCCCTCACTATCTGGGGCTGGGCGCTTGGGCGTTTGTCAGCTCGGCCTGGTGGCTGCCTGGTGGGGCTCGGGTCCTCTGGTCCTGTCAGGTCTGGACCTGAGGGATGGGCGTCCCCGGTGCCCGAGCCTCGGTGACCGGCCCTGGGGCTACGTCGGTGCAGCGGGCTCCGGCGGGGGCCTGTGTATTGTCGCTGTTGACCCCGGGGGGTCATTGTGTGTGGTCCCTGGTGGGGTTCGTCCGGTTCTTCCACTTGGTCGGATCTGGGGAGTGGACGAGTGGCTCGTCCTGTTCGGGTGGTCCTGGGGACTCTGGGCTCGGGGTCCTTCCTGGGGTCTTGGGCTTTGATCGCCCCTTCGTCTGTCTCGGGCTTTGGGGGGACGGGTCTCTGATGCTTCACAGTCGCTACTAAATGTTCTATTGGAGGAACCTCATTCACTTATGCATGCTCACAACCACACACAAATGGATGCAGGGATGTATAGTAGATGTATGTAGATGGGTATATAAATGAATATAAATATATATGTATGTATATTGTATATATATTTGTAGGTATGGGTATGTGTATTTATAGAAATATTTGCAAGGTCATGAATATTATCAGTCTTTATGCTTGTATGTTTCGTTGTTGTGTTCTGTCATGTGCTTTGCAGGATTGTGGACGGAGGTTTGGTGTGTTTGCCTTGTGCTCTTTCTGTGGACAATTGTTGTTTTGTTGTTTTGTTTTGTTGTCTCACTTTCTCTTTTCTTTCTTTCTCTATAACAACTTTCAAAACACATAACACATTAGACACCCAGGCTGGGTTTGCCCGCTCCCTCCCATTGGCCACCAGTCACGCCCCCAGACACCCACCCCCCAGCATATGAACCCCAACCCACCAGCGAGCCGAGAGCCCCCGGCCAGAGCTGGGCACCAGAGCGCCAGCCAGCCCATAGCCCGGCGACCCGCCGGCTAGAGCCCAAGACCCCCGACCCCCACCAGGCCCAAGCCCGGGGACGACGCGCCCCCAGAGTCCCAAGCCCCCGGCACCCACCCCGAAACCACCCCAGCACAGCCGGGTCACCGACCGGCGACCCATGACCGCCGCCACCGACCACCCGAGGGCCCGCATGCCGCCCCCAGTAGATGTCCCCCAGAACCCCCCCCGGTCCTCCCCAGGTCGAAGACGAGGTCCTCCCCGCCCAAGCAGCCCTAACCCCCCGGCGCCCCAAACCCCAACCTCCCCCCCCTCCAGTCCCAATGCCCCACAAGGCCACATCCCAGACCCCCCACCCTCACTACGTAACGGAGCCGATCAAAGAATGCCAAATAGGTTGATCCAATGTGTCGGCAGATGCTGTTTCAAGACTAATATGATCTAACAGAAGATTTTTATACTGATTAACGCTAAGATTATTTTTATTTTTCCAATTTACGAGTATGGTTTTCTTTGCGATGCATAAGGCAGTGAAAAGCATATAGGATGTATTTTTTTCTAGTATAACATCTTCAAAGATACCCAATAAGCAAACAGATGGAGAGAGTGGGATATTAATTTTCAAACATTTAGACAAGTCTTCACATACCTGTACCCAGAACCTCTGAACGGGTGGACAGAACCAGAGCGCGTGAATATAATCATCAGGTGTATTACTTATGCACTGTGAGCACTTGTTAGATGGTATAAAGCCCATCTTAAACATTCGCTCCCCTGTATAATGTACTCTATAGAGAACCTTATATTGTATTAATTGTAAATTGGAGATTCTAGTCAATTTAAAAGTATTTGAACATACTTGAGACCAAATTTTTTGTTCAAAGTTGATTGATAAATCTGACTCCCATTTTTCAACAGGTAGTGCTATCGAGTCATCGATTCTAGACAATTTTTTGTATATTTTAGATAATAATTTGGGTGGTTGAAAATTAATAAACTCTAACACACATGTTGGTGTTTCCAACAATGTTTTATTAAGCTTAAATTTCTTTTTTACAATTGACTTAATTTGTTGGTATTGTAGGAAATATTTGTTATCAATGTCATATTGTATTATTAATTTATTAAATGGAATAAAGTCTATACCCTCAAATATGTGTTCTAGACATTCAATACCTTTCATTCTCCAACCTGGGAAATTTAACATATTATTTTCTTGTTGAATGTCAGGATTGTTCCAGAGAGGTGTATGTCTACATGGGAGTAGTGAAGACTTTGTCATTTTCAGATACTCCCACCATGCTGTCAGAGATGATCTAATATTGATGTTCTTAAAGCAGACATGTCTTTTTAAATCTGTACTGATAAATGGTAGATCTGAAATCCTAATATTATTACATAAAGTTTGTTCTATATCTATCCAAGTTTCATCTAGTGCATTTGGTTTTAACCACTTTGATATATATTGTAACCTGTTTGCTAAATAGTAGTAATAAAAGTTTGGAAGTTCTAATCCTCCGGTATCTTTAGATTTTTGTAATGTTTTTAAACTAATACGCGGAGTTTTATTGTTCCAAAGGAATTTAGATATCGAAGAGTCCAGGGACTTAAACCATTCATTTGAAGGTTTATTTGGAATCATTGAGAATAAATAATTTATTCTTGGCAGCACCATCATTTTTACTGAGGCAACTCTTCCCATAAGTGATATGGGTAGAGATCTCCATCTAGTAAGATCGTCTTCAATTTTCTTTAATAGTGGGATATGATTTAATTTTATTAAATCCTCCAATTTAGGAGAGATATTAACACCTAAATATTTAATATTACCTGATTGTAGTCTTTCATTAAGAGAATTATTAAACACACAATTTATCGGAAGCACTGTAGATTTTGTCCAGTTTATAGAATAATCAGAAACTTTTGAAAATGAGTTGATTAACTTGATAACATTAGATATTGAGTTTCCTGAGTTCTCAAGAAAAAGCAAAACATCATCAGCATAAAGACTAATTTTATGTTCTATGTTTCTACCCTTTATTCCTTTAATATCAGCACTTTGCCTTATTGCTGCTGCTAAAGGTTCAATAAAAATAGCAAATAATGCTGGTGAAAGTGGGCAACCTTGCCTGGTGCCCCTCTGTAAACAGAAGCTTGAAGATAATTGATTATTTGTCCTGACGCACGCTGTTGGTGAACTATATAATATTTTTAACCAGTTAATGAAGTAATTCCCAAAACCAAATTTATTTAAGGTAGCAAATAAAAAATTTGAGATCTCAGTTTCTTTAGGAACATTCCTGTCATTTAGGAATTTTTTAACCCGTTTCAAGTCCTGAAGCTGCTCAGTAATCCAGGAAGATAAATGTAACAGAGTCAGGTCGTCTGGACGGATTCTTCTTTTTCTACTTTTTCATTGAACCTGGTGAATCTCATGGCTTACCGTGGGAAAATAATAAAAACAGACACTTCTTATGACTCAGTGGGTCTTTCAGCTAATATTTTAGCTAGTTTCGCTAACTTTGGCTTTTGCCAACTTTATCTTTTAGCTACAGTTTTGCCAACTTTATCTTTTAGCTACAGTTTTGCCAATTTTATCTTTTAGCTACAGTTTTGCCAACTTTATCTTTTAGCTACAGTTTTGCCAACTTTATCTTTTAGCTACAGTTTTGCCAACTTTATCTTTTAGCTACAGTTTTGCCAACTTTATCTTTTAGCTACAGTTTTGCCAACTTTATCTTTTAGCTACAGTTTTGCCAACTTTATCTTTTAGCTACAGTTTTGCCAACTTTATCTTTTAGCTACAGTTTTGCCAACTTTATCTTTTAGCTACAGTTTTGCCAACTTTATCTTTTAGCTACAGTTTTGCCAACTTTATCTTTTAGCTACAGTTTTGCCAACTTTATCTTTTAGCTACAGTTTTGCCAACTTCATCTTTTAGCTACAGTTTTGCCAACTTTATCTTTTAGCTACAGTTTTGCCAACTTTATCTTTTAGCTACAGTTTTGCCAACTTTATCTTTTAGCTACAGTTTTGCCAACTTTATCTTTTAGCTACAGTTTTGCCAACTTTATCTTTTAGCTACAGTTTTGCCAACTTTATCTTTTAGCTACAGTTTTGCCAACTTTATCTTTTAGCTACAGTTTTGCCAACTTTATCTTTTAGCTACAGTTTTGCCAACTTTATCTTTTAGCTACAGTTTTGCCAACTTTATCTTTTAGCTACAGTTTTGCCAACTTTATCTTTTAGCTACAGTTTTGCCAACTTTATCTTTTAGCTACAGTTTTGCCAACTTTATCTTTTAGCTACAGTTTTGCCAACTTTATCTTTTAGCTACAGTTTGCCAACTTTATCTTTTAGCTACAGTTTTGCCAACTTTATCTTTTAGCTACAGTTTTAGCTACAGTTTTGCCAACTTTATCTTTTAGCTACAGTTTTGCCAACTTTATCTTTTAGCTACAGTTTTGCCAACTTTATCTTTTAGCTACAGTTTTGCCAACTTTATCTTTTAGCTACAGTTTTAGCTACAGTTTTGCCAACTTTATCTTTTAGCTACAGTTTTGCCAACTTTATCTTTTAGCTACAGTTTGCCAACTTTAGCTTTTAGCTACAGTTTTGCCAACTTTTGTCAACTAGCTTTTAGCTAAATCAGAGTCAGTCCATGTCAGAGTCAAGAGTTTCTTTTATCATTCCAAAACATGTGGTGGAATGAAATTAAGTACACAGGGTTCCAGTTACATCCAACAATAAAATGTAAAAGAAAAAAGTAATAAGATCCAAGATATGAACTAAGAAAACAACTAAAAAGAACGTTAAGCACTAAGAGCATAAAAACAATACGCCAAACAGCAGCACAAACATGAGTCTGTGTGAGCAGATGAGCACGATGGACAAAATATTTTTAACACAAAATAGACAAATCTTTACTAATTTTATCTTTCAGTTAATATTTGTAGAAATTTAATCTGTTAGCTACAGTTTAGCTCATTTTAGCTGTTGGGATACAATCTTGCCATTTAAAGCTGTGAGCTACAACTTCGTTACAAGTTTGGCTTTTAGCTACATAATTTTCTAATTTGATCTTCAGCTAGATTGTGCCAATTTTATCTGTTTTGCTAATTTTAGCTGTAAGCTACAATGTTGCCAACTTTGGATTTTAGCTACTGTTTTGTATTAGCACTGAGCTACAATTTAACAGATTTTAGCGGTTAGCAACACATTTCCTTATTTTATCTTTCAGCTACTGCTTTGCTAGTTTAATCTTTTGGTTACAGTTTTAATCATTTTAGTTTTAGCTAAAGTTTATTCATTTAAGCTGCAAGCTTCAATTTAAAAAATTTGCATTTTAGCTAATGTTTAAGTTAGCTCTTAGCTAGTTTTGTTCACCTGCATCCTAATTGCATCTTTCAGTTAAAGGTATGGTATGCGATATTTGAACACTCTGGGACTCAGAAATATTTTCAGCGCAGAAAAGCATTCTGCTCCCTCCCCTCAGAGCCATATATGGCTCAGTCCGTGCTTCTGGTGAACTTGGGATCTGCTCCGCCCCCTGCTGCTGTCTGCTCAGAGCCGCTGCGATATTCTGTGTTTATGTTAATAAAACCTAATAAAATAAAATAAAACCATGGAGCGCTAGTCCTACAACACAAAATCCAGCAGAAATCATCAGAGGTTCACGAAGCAACGTTTGGACATGATTTAATTCGCTCGTGACTTCCTCATGTCTGTCAGCGCTGGTCTGGAATGTCTGGAATGCTCCGCCCCTCTACATGTCCTGTCTCTGCGCTCCGAAGTTCTGTGTTTATATGATAATATAACTGTTTAAAAAATATAATAAAACCATGAATCACTCATCCAACAACACAAAAACCAGAAGAAATCAGCAGAGGTTCACGAAGCAACGTTGGACATGTTTTAATTCGCTCGTGAGTCGTGACAAATCCATTTCCTCATTGTCAGTGAAGGATGAAGCGATCACTTGACTTTTGGCAAAAAAACTAAATAAAAGTCCAGCTCTGGGATAAAGAAGGGATATTTAATACATTTTGTGTCACATAAAAAACAGTCCTGCATCGCTTTGCAATCCTTTGAATGAGAACGAGCTGCGGCTGGGACAGGTGGGGGCGTGGGTTGGGGCGTGACAAACAACTCTGTTTTTATTGGCTGGTCATTGTCCGGGTCACTCTTGTGTTTTCAGTGTTTTTATAAATGCTGATAGAGAAGCAAGGGGACTATAGTTTTTTTCAGAGATTACTTTGTCTAACATCAGTCTGTCAATAGATAGTGACAGAGTGAAGAAATATGTTAAAAATATATTGTTTGAAAAGTTACAGACTACATTACAATGTTACATACCCCACCTTTAATATTCTGCTGGTTTTAGCAGTCAGTTACAAATTTGTTAATTTTAGCGGTTTGCTACACATTTCCCAATTTTATCTTTCAGCTGCAATTTTGCTAACTTTTGCTTTTAGCTACCATTCTGCTAATTGTAGTTGTGTAACACAGGTTTTATCTTGAACAATCCATTCACTCAGCAGTTGGCGTTCTTGCTGCGTTTGGGCCAAAACTTCAAAATTTTCTAGTTGTCTCCTTTTGTCGAAACAGTTTCCAAAATAAAAGCGGAGACCTCGAGCTGAGCCGTGTTTACTTCGGCTCTGCAGCATTTCCTACTCGCTCTACAAGCAAAACGAGCCCTTCTAACCTCATGAATTTGAATGTTTGTTAAAATACTGACAGGAAAAGCCTTCCGTAATGAGAACACACTCTGGTCTTAGACAAATATAAAAGTATTTTCCTTCAAACTGCATCTTTTTAAAAGACAGCTCGGAGAATTTATGTTTTTTCCCCAACATGAATTATTTATTACGCGGTGACGAGGTATTTTCAGAGCAAATTTGTTTCCGCAGGTGATTCCTGAATCCATGTGCTTTGTATTCGTTTCTAAAGGGAAGCAATTATAAGGCTAGAGCACGTCTCTGACCATAAATTTCAGAGTCACGGCGGCGGATCCACTCAGATGAATAACTTTAATAAACCATTACCATCGGCGAGTCCGTCAGCTAATTCCAGATCATCTGTGTACGATTCGGGCCTGGAGGGAGAGGTCGGGACAACGAAGGTGAAGAAAGGTGAAGAAACGCACTCAAATCCTTCAGTGTTTTAGTGTTTAAATGGTTACTGTTGCACCGAGGGACTGAGAGAAACGCAATTTCAATCCTGTGTATGTCCTGTACATATTGCAGTTCTGACAAAGTTGACTTTGCCATCACCCGTTTGTCAGTGGATCTGGAAGTCCTACAGTACCTTAGCCCCTCCATTCTCCACCACACTTAGGTAGCATCTCCCACTTTGACTGTAGGACCTCAAGTCCACACTTGGCACTGTATGTTCCTAAAAATTATAATAATAATATAATAATAATAATAAACTTTATTTGTATAGCACCTTCCTACAATGCCTTGCATTGACCAAGGTGCTTAACAGGATAAAAAGATGAATAAACTGGAACAATAAATCAATGAAAATAGAATAAGAAACAACAGCAATAAAAGAAGCAATGGAAATAAAAAATGCTACATACTAAAATAACACAAGTAATAAAAGTTACACGCTGAAAGCTTTTTTGAACAAGTGGAAATAAAAAGGCAATGGAAATTAAAAAAATGTTACATATTAAAATACCAGAAGTAATAAAAGTTACACACTGGAAGCTTATTTGAGCAAGTGGAAATAAAAAGGCAATGGAAATAAAAAATGCTACATACTAAACTACCAAAAGTAATAAAAGTTACACACTGAAAGCTTTTTTACACACTGAAAGCTTTTTTGAACAAGTGGGTCTTCAGTCTGGTTTTGAACAGAGTCAGATCAGAGGTGGCACGCAGCTCAAGGGGGAGGCTGTTCCAGGCTTTTGGGCCGGCAACAGAAAATGACCGGTCTCCCCATTGTTTGTACCTTGAGCGAGGCACCTCCAGCAGGTGTTGACTGGCAGAGCGTAAATCTCTGCCGGGCTGATGGGCTTTCAAAAGTTCTGAGATGTACAGAGGAGCAAGTCCATTCAGAGCTTTGAAAACAAACAGGAGCAGCTTGAACTGTATCCTGAACTGAACCGGGAGCCAGTGTAGAGAGGACAGGACAGGAGTGATGTGTTCATATTTTCGTGTGTTGGTCAAAAAGCGCGCGGCAGAGTTCTGTACAAGCTGTAAACGGGAGATGGAGGATTGATTAATACCAACATACAAAGCATTACAATAGTCAAGTCTGGAGGTCACAAAGGCATGGATGGCCTTCTCCAGATCACCACGGCTGAGAAATGACTTGACTTTGGAGAGCAGTCGGAGCTGAAAGAAGCTGGTCTTGACAACAGAACTGATCTGTTTATCAAACTTTAAGTTGGAGTCAAGCTGCACTCCAAGATTTCTGACCACCGGGTTGAAGTGGGGGAGGGGGAAACCAACACTGGGACTGGGAAGGATGTTGCTGGTGTCACCAGGTGCACTAAATAAAATGCATTCAGTTTTATCTGTGTTTAGGTGGAGGAAGTTTTGAGAGAGCCAGTGCTTAATGTCATTTAAGCAGTTGACAAGAGTGTTTGAACTGGGTGAGGGGTTGGGAGTGACTGGCAGATAGATTTGTAAATCGTCTGCATACATGTGAAAAGACAGGTTATGACGTGCAATGATTGATCCTAATGGCAGCATGTAAAGAGA
>JBBPBX010004945.1:6503-26717 GCA_038048925.1 Garcialebias charrua
AATCCAGGTTAAAAAAAAAAAAATTAAGACATTAGGTCAGGTCCTCTGGGCCACACTTAAGACTTGAGACCAGACTTTACTCCATTCTGCATCCAGCACAGAAGAGCAATTTCTTTACCGGCCTCAGCGCAGACCAGTTTTTCATTTCTCTGCTTCTCGACGCAGCCGAAGCTGAATTCATCAGCCGAAACGCTTCCATTTCCGTTTGGTTATTTTTTGCTGCCTGCTCTATGACGTAACCCCCAGCGGTGTGTCGGACTGAACGTAGGAGATGCTTAACGCAGCCGCTCTCAGTTTCTCCAGACTCTTATGGACTTTTATTTTTATATGGTTTAAACAAATCCCGCCCACTCGGTGCTGCGACACAGCGTTTCTCAGCTTCGAGTGGTTGTGTAGGAGTTTGGGCCATATCACTTTTTTTTTTTCTTCCCGTTTTACTTGGTCACACACACACACACACACTCCGTATCACTTCCTGCTTCCTCCATCATAACACCTCCGTCCATCCAGGACACTGCTGAGCCGTGGTGCTGTCAGCCAGAGCCTGACGCACTCAGCCACTCATTTATGCGTCACCTCTCTGGCCCGCCGCCACCACCGTGCTGTTTGCTGCCCTCCAGTTCTACAGGAGCTCGTTGGCTCGGATCAGACGCCCCAGGTTTTCCTGTTGGGTTGGAGGGACGTGCAGTGCCTTTTCAAGCCTCGTTCTTTCACATTTTTATCTTTATTTGAGGGCACTGACTTTTTTACCTCGAACGTGTCTGTGCAGAAAGCAGCTTTTATCGTTTTTATTTTATAATTAAAACTTAAGTCTTATCCAAAATGAAAACGTGTTCTCAAATTATGCTTTTCAAATAGTAATATAATGTTTATTTTGGCGTTGTTAAATGTGCAGTACACAATCTGAGTAGCTGTGGCAGCCATTTTGAATCGGCAATCAGTTGCCGATGTCCATCAAATATTTAGAACCTGAAAGTTTAATTAAAATCCATCCAGTGACTCAGAAGATATTTTGCTAACAACCACAGTTGACTAGCAGTCATTCAATTTAAACACATGTCTATTGTTGTCTATTGTTGTCATCACTCTGTTATTATCAGGTCTCTCTTGTAAATGAGTCCCAGAGGCTCAATGGGATTAACCTGTATACCGTATTTTCTGGAATATAAGTCGCACCTGAATGTAGGTCACATTGTCCAATTATTGCCAAAAATTTGGAAAAATCCATATACTGTACGGGTCGCACCTGAATATAGGTCGCACCAACGTAAAATTAATGTGGACCGTGTTTAGCTCTGCTGCAAATGTCTGCCACAGGAGCACAGAGCAAGGCTTTTAAGAAGATTGACACTTAAAAACAATTATTTGTTTGATAAAAATCATAGCAAATATGTGTCTGAGCTGAACTTTTCCTTAATAAATGAACGTAATTGTGAAATGAGCTGGTTTAAAAAATTTGTTTCGCTATGATTGATGAAACAATACGTGCACGCGCAGCGGGCGGAAACCCTGCGTTTCATTAAAATTTAACTACCGTACAGAAACGCCTAAAAAAAATTGTTAGCTGAATATATATGTTAGTGTGTCTCTGTTTAATTTTTGTTAATAAATGATTACAAATCAGCTTATTTTAGAACGTAAATAACACCAAGCGTGCACCCATACAGAGCATTTCCGCTTTTCAGTGATAAAAAGCCATAAATAGGTTGCACCTAAATATAGGTCGCAGGGCATTGCAAAAATGATAAAAAGCTGCGACCTATATTCCGGAAAATACGGTATATAAAGGCTGAATGAATGAAAACATATTGCGCAACCTGTTAGCACTCAGAATGTGTGTTTTGGATTAGTGTCAGCTACTACCACACCGACTTTTAGCTCAGTTTCTGTAAAACCGTTACAGCCATTTTTGTACATTTGAGGTTAGCTTGCTGTGGCAGCCATCTTGAATCAGGTTGATAAATTGTAGATGTTCGTAAAGTGGTTATTTTAAAACACGTGTCAAACTCAAGGCCAGGGGTCAAATGTGGCCATCATTTACATCTTTTCTAGCCCCCAAGATGATATCCATCCATCCATCTTCTTCCGCTTATCCGGGGTCGGGTCGCAGGGGTAGCAGCCTAAGTAGGGAGGCCCAGACTTCCCTCTCCCCAGCCACTTGGAGCAGCTCCTCTGGGGGAATCCCAAGGCGTTCCCAGGCCAGCCGAGAAACATAGTCCCTCCAGCGTATCCTGGGTCTTCCTCTGGGTCTCCTCCCGGTGGGACATGCCCGGAACACCTCACCAGGGAGGCGTCCAGGAGGCATCCTAACCAGATGCCCGAGCCACCTCAACTGGCTCCTCTCGATGTGGAGAAGCAGCGGCTCTACTCCGAGTCCCTCCCGGATGACTGAGCTTCTCACCCTATCTCTAAGGGAGAGTCCAGCCACCCTGCGGAGAAAACTCATTTCAGCCGCTTGTATCCGAGATCTTGTTCTTTCGGTCATAACCCAAAGCTCATGACCATAGATGAGGGTGGGAACGTAGATCGATCGGTAAATTGAGAGCTTTGCCTTTTGACTCAGCTCTCTCTTCACCACGACAGACCGGTACAGCGCCCGCTTCACTGCGGACGCTGCACCTATCCGCCTATCGATCTCACGCTCCAGTTTTCCCTCATTCGTGAACAAGATCCCGAGATACTTAAACTCCTCCACTTGGGTAAGGACCTCCTCCCCGACCCGGAGAGGGCACGCTACCCTTTTCCCAAGATGATATGTGAAACAAAAAATATTTCTATCTTTTCAAAAAAAAATTACAATAATCTTTGATTATGGTGTCAAAAGTGCAACAGAGAACATCAAATGAGACCAATCAGACTCTTGCTGAGGAACCTGCAACCAAGACAAGATGTTGGGTATCTGAACCGAGTTAATGTAGTTTCTGAAATTGGCCTTAATTTGAAAAATGTTTTAGTTTTGGCCCAATTTAATAACTGACTTTGACACAAGTTTCATAAAAATTGTATTCAGTGGTTCATAAGATATTGTATTAACACAGACAAACACACGCACGGACAAAAACATTATTGCCCAAATGTTGCCTTTTGTCAGCAGATTAAAAAATAAATAAAAAATTAGAAATTGTCTACAATAGTCCAAAAACTAAAGTTTTATTTATTATTTAAATAATTTAAATTAGTAATCAAACATTTATTAGTTATTGTTTGAGACAAAAAAAGCTTAATTAAAGAGATTTAGTTTGTTTATTACAAGTTTAGACGTTAATAAAATATATTTAATGCATGATCAGCTCCAAATATTTACTGATCGTTTCGTGATGATCAAGACATGGATTGATTTTAAATAACGAAAAAATGGGAAAAAGGAGTTTTGACAACAAAACGTTTGTGATTCAGAACCAATTGCCTAAAATGTCGTTCTCACAAAAGTCAAAAACACTGAAACCCAAAAGCAGATCAGTAGAAAATAAAGAATTCCTTTAATCTTATTAAGAAGTCTGCAGCCTTCACCTGCTGCAGAGCTTTGCTCCAGTTCGCCCGGAGCTCTAATTCTGTTCCTGCTTCTGACTTTTAATGAGTGAAAACAATAATTTTACGAGAAACAAACGGACAAATGGAAACAAGATATCTGAAAACGGCACACTTCATTCAAATGCAAATGTGAGCGGAGCTGTTTGGGCAGACTTCATAAAGTTCAGTGACTTAATGAAATTTAGACAAACTGTGATGATGGCTCAGCTCCAGGCTGTGGATTAGGATCTGATGATGACACATCTAAAATCTAAATCCTCTCGTGGAGTTGTGCAGAAGTCAGTCTAACTTTCTGTGAACGGTCTGCAGGCTGTGTGACTAATCGTATTGTCCAGCGGCAATTTGAAGATATTCATTTTGAAGAGCTCTGACCCTGAAATTAGTCATCATGTGTTAGAATTCATTCTAACCGGAGGACACAGAAACAAACACAAAAACATTTTAAATTAAAGCCGTCTTTGAAGGAATGCATATCGCCCGCAGCCTATCCAGACAGTTTTAAACTGAGAATATCTTCGTTGTAGCCGTTTTGGTCAAACCTTGTACATGAAATTATGCAGGATCTCATGTGTTAATGTGAAATATCCCTCTCGGATCATGTGTTATAAAAGACTCAGCCACTAACACATACAGCAGAGTTATTGTCATTTATGTCTTGGCTAATGCCACTAATCTGTGGCAGCCATCTCAATGCAATTGACAGTAATTTGTTGTTGATCTCTCCTGGTACATCCATACACTGTGTCATTAAATGTTTTGCTAACAGTATAGACAAATGAGCACACATGCGACAACTAGCATGGGGAAAAGCACCCCCATAATTGGTGGCAGGAAATAAAATGTTCATACAAAGCAGCAACTTACAGTAAAAATTAAAAAATATATATAATAAAAATGTGGGCCTGTCACGATAACAAATTTTGCTGGGCGATTAATTCTCAGAAATTATTGCGATAAACAATAATATTGTTTGAAATTGTACAATAATTAGTAATTAATGTCAAATTTAAGAAGAAATGTTTTTTGCTTTTAGTACCTTTTTGACCACCGGATGGCAGTATAAGACTGTTTGAACTGAAGGATGGATAGTGAGGGAGTGAGCAGCGTGTCACTAAGAAAAAATGGGAGGGAGGCCCCTTGGCTTGACTAGGGGTGGGCGATGTAGCTCAAATATAATATTGTGATATTTCAGAGCATTCTGAAGGTAACTATAAAATGGTAAAATGGTAAATGGAGCTTATTTATATAGCGCTTTCCAGCCCCCGATGAGGGGCCCCAAAGCGCTTTACAATACCAACCATCCACCCATTCATACACACATTCATACACCGGTAGCGGCAGACTGCCATGCAAGGCGCCTTTCCAGTCCTACCGGGAGCAACTCGGGGTTAAGTGTCTTGCCCAGGGACACAACGACACATGGTGTGGGGAACCGGGATTCGAACCTCCAACCTTCCGATCGGGGGACGACTGCCATTACCACTACGCCACGGCCGCCCGATAAATTTAGTGATATAACAAAAACACATAAATCATAGTTTTTCCTTTGACAAAATTAACTTAACATGTTTTGCAGTATTATATAAAAAATAAAAAACAAGGGTTAATTTTACTGAAATTACTTTATATAAAAGTATTCAGTCTCCAAGTATAAAAAAAAAAAATCCTTCCTGTTATTTAGATTGAAAAAGTCTACACAAAATATAGATCAACAAAATTCACCACAAAAACTAAAGTGCAGGTTAAGTTTCCCAAAATAACCAAATAAAATGAAGCTTAAGATCTGTTGAGCATAAATGTAACATACAACAAAATACATGTCGTCTTTAAATGAGCTATAACTTCCAGAACTTGACAAGGCGTCCAGCTGACCCTGGAGCTTGTTGGTGTTTCAGCTTCTGTTCCTGCAGTAATGATCCATTTCTCTGATGCTCAGTCTTTGATCTCCTCCTCTGTTCTTGGTCCATGGACTGTGGAACTCGAGACAGTTGACCTGTGCATGTTTGTACAGGCACTTTAGAGCGGGGGGGAGATGCAACCGAGCTGTGCCCGCACCGGCAGCCCAGAGCTGGGTGGGGGGCGCGGGCCTGCAGTTTAGAGCTGGGTGGAGAGACAGATGAGATGAACGTTGTTTGTTTTTAGCTTTTTAGCTAACTAGTATTGCGCGCAACTAATTAGAGTTACACTAGTACCAGCAGGTGGGGGGTGCACAGTTTGGTTCGGTCATTCGGCGCGCTCGGTTCTGTTAACGGGGCAGGGCGCCCTGACGTATTACGTCATGAAATTAGCATTTCATGATATAATTTATTTTCCCGGGCAAGCTTTTTTTTTTTTACCGGTATTATCATGAACGATATGATATGGCCCAGCCCTAGGCGTGACATGGGTTGTCTCTATTCAGTTCTCAAAATGGCGGACGCTCGGTGTGGTTTGAGCTCTTTAGCATAGCATTTTTCACACAAAGCTTTTAATAGAATTTTAAAAATCAATAAACAAGTTCTCAGCTTCTTTTTGTAGAGAAAAACAACTTTTTACACAAAGGCACGGGTTTCAACCGTGAATTTTGGAGCTTCGACAAGACGGAGGTTTTTCCCCGAGGTTGGCCCGTTAACTTGGCTCGTAGTTTAGCTTCTCAGCTTAGCTGCTTGTAACGATCCAAAAACTCGATTTTGGACGGTTAAAATGGATTTTAAAGAGAAAAGGAGGAGTCAGTGAAGAGAACCGGAGTTGAGCTTTTTGTCATCCAGTGTCTTCAGTAGAAAGAGAGACATGAAATTAACGATAAAGCCGATAAATGCGATTAATTGATTTAGTATTTATTGCGACATTCCTATAAAAACATCCAAATGAGTGCATTTTACTCTCATTTTATTTATTTATTCTATGATTTACTGTTTTAACCTTCTTCTTTTTTTGTAGGAGTGTAACACTGGCTGGACTTCAAAAAAGCAAAAGTTGAGGGGAATAAAAATAAATAAAAAAACATCTCAAAAACAGCCAAAGGCATGAAAACCACATTGAACATGAAGCAAGCTGCATGTTGGACAGAAGATGGCCAGCGGCAGACAAGTGGAGTGTCATTTTGTTTTTCTCCTCAGTCTGGAGAGAAACGCTCAAGGAGTTAACAATTATAAGGAGGAAAATACCCTGATGCATGCTCAATAATCCAGGTAGAAAAATCTAAAAAAGCTGTTTTTTTTTATGTCCAGAGGACCAGACTTAGCTTTTTTAGATAAGGAGGAAAAGCAGAAACGACTGCAGGGACTGACTGTAGTCTAGCAGATGAAGCATGGAGGGAAGCGGCCCGTGCTCCTTCTTGTCTGCTCCTCTTCTTGCCCACAGTGATGTAATAACTCACTCTGAGCTCAGTGTCAGCGCGGCGGCAGCAGAACAGGGAAGAACTGCATAAATACGAGGTGTGGAATGTGTCACCCAGCACAAGAACAACAACTTTACACCCTCTTCGGTGCAATGGTTTGTTTTGCATCCTGTGGATAAATATTTTTTAAATGAAGGTAAAAACCACTGTTTTGTAAGTTCTGACATACAGTATTTTAATTTAAGCAATAAAAAACATCTAAACACACATTTCAGCCCACACCTTCTTAACTGTATTGTTTTACTTCTCATTTATAACATGATCGTGTGAAAGCTGAGTTGGCATTTTCTGTTTCTCAATTATTTTTTATTTCCACACATTTTTTCGTTCTAATTATCTTTTAAGTGACTAGATTGAAGCCATTTTAGCCATTTATGTAGCAAAACGTTCAGCTAATTCAGAAGAAGATAAGCTTTTGTTTTTTGAAAATGTCAGACTTTAACATTTAATTTTGTTTACAAATATTTTCCTCATAGAAATAGACTGAGATCTCCTTATCTTTAAGACATTCTCTTAAAAAATTAGCTTCAGCATACTTGCTTTAGGTCTGTTTTATGCTCGTTTTAGCTAGCTTTTTGATCATTTTAGCATAGAGCATGTATTTTGCTACTTTTTGCTTTAAGCTAGCTAATGCTATTAGGTTCTAGATAAATTTTTGCTACTTTTTAGCTATAGTTTTGGTGCTTTTAAATTGTAGTTAGCATTTTGTGTTTTCATATTGTATCTATAATTTTCATTATTTTATCTTCAAGCCAATGCTTTGATATGTTCATCTAGCCTTTTGCTCCGTTTAGCTTTCAGATACTTTTAGCCACTTTGTCATTTTGCTACTTTTAAGCTAAAATGGTGCTGCTCAAGCTTTTAACAAGTCTTTTGACATTTATCTGTCAACTAGTGCATTCTTGCCTTCAGCTAGTGTTTGATCCTTTTAGCTTTTAGATACTTTTAGCCACTTTGTTACTTTTAGTTAGCCTTTTGCTACTTTTAGCTAAAATGTTGCTGCTCAAGCTTTTAGCAAGTCTTTTGACATTTAATAATAATAATAATAATAATAATGTCACATTTTGTCATTTGTGTATGTTTCCATACAAGACAAAATTTGTCTCTGCATTTAACCCAATCACCACCAGGTGGGGCAGTGCCTTCAGCTAGTGTTTGATCGTTTTAGCTTTTAGATACTTTTAGCCACTTTGTTACTTTTAGTTAGCCTTTTGCTACTTTTAGCTAAAATGTTGCTGCTCAAGCTTTTAGCGAGTCTTTTGATATTAATCTGTTAACTAGTGTTTTCCTACCTTCAGCTAGTGTTTGATCCTTTTAGCTTTTAGATACTTTTAGCCACTTTGTCATGGTGTTACTTTTAGTTAGCTTTTTGCTACTTTTAGCTACAATGTTGCTGCTCAAGCTTTAAGCAAGCCTTTTGATATTTATCTGTCAACTAGTGCATTCCTGCCTTCAGCTAGTGTTTGATCCTTTTAGCTTTTAGCTAACATTTTGCTACATTTCCCATTTCAGTGGTGTTTTTTACTTTTCATGTTTAGCTAGTGTTTTGCTACTTTTAGCTTTTAGATGACTTTTTGCTACAATTCATCTTTTAGTATTCATTTAGTGTTCTGCTACTTCTAGCTAGCGTTTTGCTATGATTAGCTTTTAGCAACCATTTGTCTGATTTACGGTAAACCTTTATCTAGTGTTCTGCTTCTTTTAGTTTAAACAACTGAGTTTCAGCTTCTTCAGCAAACATCAGCAGAGTCACACTACATATTCACTAAAAACACATTTTCTGTAGTATAAACTGTACTTCGTACGTTTTCAACAAATTAAACTTTAAATTCTGATGACATCAAACATAGTTCAGCAGACAAACATTTTTAGTGATGACTATTTCACAGCAGATTTTCGGTTAGCGGTCCCGTTCAAATGTTCTGTCAAGGCAACGCGAGAACAGGCTGCTCCTTCTCCTGTCATGGTTTTAGACCTACAGCACTCCAAGCTCTTCACATGAAAAACGTGCAGACTGTGCCTCTGCCCCAATTCAAAATGCAGACAGGTGTGCAGCAGCAAACAGGCTGGCCTGAATGATGAAATGCACATTAAAAATAAAACCAGTCGAGGGAATGCAGAGCCTCCAGTGGCACCCCAGACCCAAACGCTTCCACATGGTGCGAACAAAGTAGGCTACAGCATGTTATGGGTCTCTCTTTTATCACTAACACGACAGCCACACCGTATACTGTGTCGTATGTGCTCTGAAGTCTATATTTAGGAGAACATATGTGCACAAAACTGCTTCCAAGTTCACCCACACAGATGCAACAAATTCTGCACATACATCAATTAGCTTAAAGTGAATTCCAAGACGAGTGATTTTATTAAAGTTCAAAACAACGAAGCAAAAAACGTCACCCTAAAAACAACAAGCAGTGCTGCGAAGTCAAGGATGTGGGTCAGTGTGTGTCTGAAAAAGAGACAAGTATTGCTCTTGGCAGATATTGGTCTTACACATCAATTTTTTATGCGCAGCATTGATGTCAGCTGGGCACCTAATACTGTTAGGCACTTATGGAGCAGCAGCGCTACAGGCAGGACGCTGGTTAAAAGGGTGGGTGAACGTCAAGAGATGAATGGCATGAATTGCTAAGTTCTTTTTTTTTTTTTTACCAGCAAGTCAATAAAATCTTTTAAAAGTTCCCTTGGAGCCAAAAGTTAAATCTCCTTTCAATTTGTAATTATTTAAAATGTAAAAAAAGCAAATTGTTTGAGGCCATTTTGCCCTTTTTTGTTTGAAAAATGAGTGAAATGATTATTACGTCACCTTCTTCAATCTGAGTAGTTGAGAATTATTAATGAAGAGGCAAATGAAGCTAAGTGTTGAAGTAGACGGACTGACGGGTCGCTTCAGTGCTTTCACAGATTAAAGCCCTTTTCAAATATTCAGCTTCTAACATAAAAAGCTGATTAAATGGCAGGCACATCTACGTGCAACATCACATTCAATCCTTGTGTCATTTAAAAAGCACTTCATGGTTTCCTTTATGGGAGGGGTGCTTTTTTGGGGCTAAACAGCAATAACCTCACTGGAAGAAAACTGGACTATTATGTGAATTTTAAAGGAACAAAGTCACTTTGACCTGGGGAAAAAATAAAATCCTTCCATCTTTCAATCCTTCCTTTCATCCACCCATCCTTCAATCCTTCCTTTCACCCACCCATCAATCCGTCCTTTAATCCATCCTTCAATCCTTCCTTTCATCCATCAATCCTTCCATCTTTCAATCCTTCCTGTCATCCATCCATCCTTCAATCCTTCCTTTCATCATCCTTCAATCCTTCCTTTCATCCACCCATCCTTCAATCCTTCCTTTCATCCATCCTTCAATCCTTCCTTTCATCCATCCATCCTTCAATCCTTCCTTTAGTCTATCTATCCTTCCATCCTTCAATCCTTCCTTTCATACATCCATCCATCCTTCAATCCTTCCTTTCATCCATCCATCCATCCATCCATTCTTCTATCCATCCATCAATCCTTCCTCCCTTCCTGCCATCCATCCATCCCACAATCCTTGCTTGCATCTATCATCCATCCTTCCTTTCTTTCATCCTTCCATTCATCTTTGTATCCATCCATCATCCATCCTTCCACCCATCCATTCATCCTTCAATCCTCCCTTCTTTTCATCCATTCATCCATCCTTTAAACACCCACTTCTTCCTTTTCAGTTCATGGGGGTCACTGGTGCTCATATCTAGCAGTCACTGTGCGAGGGACGGGGGACACCCTGGACAGGTCTCCAGTCCACCTCAGGGACATATAGACAAACAACCATTCACTCTCTCACTCAAATCTTGAGACAATTCAGAGTTACCAGTCAGTCTAACATGCATGTTTTTGGTCTGTGGGAGGAAACCGGAGTACCCAAGGAAAACCCATGCGTGCACGGAGAGAACATGCAAACTCCACACAGAAGGGCCCCCGGCCGGATTCGATCCGGCAGCAGCTCTACCAACTGAGCCACCGTACCACCCAGATGTCCAACTTGAGATTACTTAAACAAAATATATGAAATTATTTACAAAAGAGGCTATGTTTTATGTTAAGATTGTTTAGCTGTGGCAGCCATCTTGAATTTGTTTGGTTCCAAAGGTTAATATGGGTTGTCAGAAAGTTTCATTAAAATCTGTTCAGTGATTCATGAGATATTTTGCTAACAGTCAAACAACGTGCCACATTACTACTCTACAGAGAGTGGTGAAGGCTGCACAGAAGTCTGTTGGAGTCAGTCTCCCCACCATCACAGACATTTACACCTCCAGATGCAGGAAAAGAGCCACCTGCATCATGAAAGACCTCACTCACCCAGCACACTCACTCTTTGCCCCACTCCCCTCAGGACGGAGGTTGAGGAGCATCAAATGTAGAACCACTAGACTGAGGAACAGCTTCTACCCTGAGGCTGTTAGACTCATGAATAAATAAAAATAAAATAAAAATAAACACTGCAAAATATCACATCATGCTGATGCTGATCTGTTTTCTTGTTGCTGTGTTCATCTGTGTTCATCTGTGTTCATCTGTGACCATCTGCTCATACAAACTCATGTTCGTGCTGCTGTTTATTCCCACTATATTAGGCTTAGTGTATTACTAGTTGATGTTTTTCTTAGTTAATTCTAGATGTTATTACTGTTTTTCTCTTGCATTTGTTGTTGGATGTAACTGGGACCCCGTGTACATAATCTCGTTTTCATCACATGTACCACATGCGGTGCAAATGACAATAAAGACTCTCTGACTCTGACATTACTGCTCCCTCTTTGCCATCAGAAGCAAACGATAATGAATCCACATGTTCTGTATCTCACATGGTAAAATAAATAATATAGCGAGCTATTTTGGCAGAAACGGGAGCTGAATGGGTGGAATGAGTGGGATTTGACAAAAAAGAAGATGAGGGGGAGTAAGAAAAGAACCACTACAGAAGGAATGAAAGGAACAGAGGAGCAGCAGGACGGATGTGAAGAGGGGCTGCGATAAAATGTTGTCGCGCACAAACTGATAAAAAGAGATGAAGGGGGAGGAAGAGGAGGAGAAGGTGAAGAACGGGGGGAAATGATGAAGGAGAAATTACTATGAGGTGGGAGCACCTCTAGGGCATCTGGACATCTGGTTATGAAACGATGTGAGTAAATGGAGACAGAAAGACGTGAGGTGGTGAAGACTCAGCCTACACAGGGCTGGTACATAAAGTCTTCCCTTCTCCACCGTTTGATCGCCCCCTCTTCCCTCTCCTTTTGTTCTCCAGAAATATCTGAGTGTGAGGGAAAAAGAGTGTGAGGAAGAAGGAGAGAGTCACACTACAAGTCAAGTGATGACGGAGGGGAAGAGAGAAAACAGGAACACGGGCGACAAAGAACAACTTGTCTTCAGGGCGATTATAGTCCAGAGACAACGACAGATTAAAGTTGTTGTAAACTGACCTGCGAAGTTAAAAACAGCTAAAATCTGCAAAACTGTAGCTAAAATAATGAAAAGCTAAAGTTAATATGCTGAACGAAAATATAAACATTTTTGTTTTTGCTAAACTCAAAGATTTAAGACTTTTTCTATGTACACAAAATGCCTGTCTCTCGTTATCAATTTGTGTAAATCTGTGTTAGTGAGAACTTCTCCTTTGTTGAGATAATCTCACGTGTGGCAGATCCAGATGCTCATTAAACAGCATGATTATTGCAGATGCCTTAGGCTGCCTACAATAAAAGGCCACTCTAAAATGTGCAGTTTTACTGTACTGGGTGGTCCAGGGGGTCAGAAAACCAGTCAGTATCTGGTGTGACCAATATTTGCCCCCACACAGTGCAACACATCTCCTTCTAAAAAGTGCTACATTCTAACTTGTTTAAAAAAATTAAAAAAATAAAAATAAAAAAGGAGTACCGTATTTTCCGGTCTATAAGTCACACCTTTTTGCCTAATCTGCATGCCCTGCGACTAATAGAGAGGTGAGACTTGTTTATGGATTTTTCCCCCATATTTTTAGACACATTTTTGGCTCAGATATGACAGTTTTTCATTTTGGCAAAAAAAATGGTGCAGTACCACTTTTGTCCGCTAGGGTACACCAACCGTTCCCACCTCATGTGTCCGACGGCAGCCTCCTCTGGTCGGACACACTCTGTTGCAGACCGGCCTCCTGCTCTGGAGGTATGACCTATTGTTAGCTCAGTGCTTGTTAGCAACGGGTACTATTTATCTACGGTAAATAAGTCATGAACTACAGGACAGATTTGTATCAAACTTACAGAAAGTAATCACAACATGGACATTTACAAAATGTTACCTGTATGAGACATTTGATATCAAATTCAATGTTTTAGCTTCGTAAATGTGCAGCTGTTAGCTCGTTGTTTTTCCGGGTACTATTTATCTACGGTAAATAAGTCATGAACTACAGAACCGATTTTTATCAAGCTTACAGAAAGTAATTACTTGGTGGTCATTTACACACCGTTAGCTGTATGAGACATTTTAGCTAAAATTCGATTTAATTATTATTTATTTTCGTAGCGCACGCAACAGTTTGAAAGACGTCAAAGCGAAACAATTTAAATCCAGCAGATTTGACCATTTCGTGAATTTATTAAGGAACGGTTAAGCTCAGGAACACTTGTGCTATAATGTCAGCTAAGAAATATATATTTTTAAGCGTTTATTTTGCTAAATTTTAAAGAAAATGCTGCGGTCCCACCTGGGCGGGTGCTCGTAGCGAAACTATTTTTTTAATCCAGCTGATTTGACAACTGCGTTCATTTATTAAGGAAAAGTTCAGCTAAGACACATCTTTGCTATAATTTTCAGCAGACAAATAATTGTTTTTACCGTGTTCATCTTGTAAAGTCTTTCCGCGCTCGCTCGTGGCCACCATTTTCAGCAGGGCAAATGACGCGCTGACGCGTCGCGTAGCATAGCGATGACGCATAATAGATGCGACTTCAATAGAGGTGCGACCCGTTTATGGATTTTTCCAATTTATTGCCAATAATTGGACGAAGCGACTTATAGAAAGGTGAGACTTTTCAGGCAGAAAATACGGTAAAAGTTTTTTTTTTTTTTTTTGGCCGCTCCCTTCTTCAGAGGTCGCCACAGCAAGCTAAGTAACACGAAGATATGAATATTGTTTGTGAGCCGGATGCCCTTCCTGACGCCACCGAGCTACCACAGCCCTCTGTGTGGAGCGGAGAGCTGCCATCTAGGGTGCCAAGGGGAGCAGATGATGGGGGTTAAGGCCCGGGCCTTGCTCAAGGGCCCAGAGTGGGGCAAATACAGCTGAAGGCTTTTTGATGACGTCGGTCCAGGGAGTTGAACCGGTGACCTTCCAATCACAGGCCTAACTTTTCTAACTGCTGCACCATCATCCCCCCTGCAAAAAGTTATTTTAATAAACTAGCAAAAAGATGGAATATGAGTTTGGGTTGATTTTTCCTTTTTTATTAAACATAGTTTGAACAATTTACTTTCAGTAAAAACCCAAACTGAACGAAAGAGCAAATATTAATTTAAACGTCTTATTTGCAAAAGTAGCCATACAAAAATAGGACTAAGGTTTAACGATGATAAGAGCAATTTTGAAGGAAAAAAATGGAAAAAAAAGTTAAATAATTTGTCTAAAACCAACTAAAAGCAGTTAGAGATCCTCAATGCTGCCATCGTACTCAACCAGAAAAGACACGAGAGGTAGAAATGACAGGGAAATACATGTTTAAATCAGGATAATAACATCTGTCAGACATCATGGCCTCCCCCTTCCATTAGTATTTGAGCAGTAACACATAGTGACACACACACACACACACACACACACACAGCTTCCAGACTTAAGGTGTGGCACGATGCTGCCAAGACACAAACTGCTGCGAAGCCTCGGTCAAGGTGACACCAATCACCCCAGCCATGACAGAGTCAACAAATCATCAAGTGGGATCTTTTACATGAACCACTGACACCGGTCAAACAAAATGTAAAAAACAGATCAACTCTGCTCCTAAATGACACATCTGAACCCCGTCACCTTTTTAGAACACACACACTCAGACACATTCAGAGCCTTTAGAGATCCAGAGCTGCTCAGACTTGTCCCGTGAAACAAATAAAATCCAGAGAAACAAATACCGGAGTGAACAGACGTCTGTCCGCACCACTCCCCACATTCAGAGCTGAATATCCAGCGCATCAGGGCCACCCAGCCGCCCTCCTGCCCCGATTCATCCCGCTCACCTTTGTCAGCCCATCCAGCGCACGTCTGCCCGTTCAATAAAAATCCTGCAGCATGGTGGAGGAGGAGGAGGTTGTCGGAAGGACCGAGAGGGTAAAATATAATAATAATACAAATAAAAATGCAGAGGGGGGAGACAAGAAGACAAAAGATAGAGGGATGGAGTAGAGGGGAGAAGAGGGAGAGGTAACGAAAGATCCAGACAGGATGAGAGCTCTCCACAATGTGAGCAGCGAGGGAGGGCGAGCGCCAGGTGTCAGTACGCATACACTCACCGAGCCGCACACACTCAAACACCCACAATCCAAAGCAGACACGCAACTCTCTCTCTCTCCCTCTCTCTCGTTCATCACCGCCTCCTCCTCCTCCTCCTCCTCCTCTTCTTCTTCTCTGGCAGCAATAACCAACCTCATCCTCCTTCTCACTCTGTAGTCGAGGTGGAATTCTTTAACTGTTTCAAAACCAGACATCTCTGAAAACCAACGGCTCTTTTAATGACGAATGAGAGAAAATGCAGAGCTGCCGCCGACAGCTGAATGGCTGATGAAGTTCGTCTAGTAAGAAAAAAACGGAGTCGTTAAAACTAAAATAAGAAGAACACTAGATAAAGGCCAAAATAAGCAGAGCATATGCTAAACAAAGCAACTTGCTAGCTAAACACCAAAATATACTAAAAATGCTAAGTGAAAAGGAGAAAAATGCTAACTAAACCCAAAAGTAGCAAAACACTATCTAAAAATAATATACTGGCTAAAAGAAGCAAAAGACTAGCTAAAGGTGTAAATGTCTAGGCACAAGCAAAAAGTAGTAACAAGCTAGCTAAAGCCAAAGTTTGTAAAAGGCTAGCTAAAAGCCAAAATAAGCAGAACATTTGCTAAACGAAGCAACTTGCTAGCTAAATACAAAAAGACAAAGAATATTAAGTAAAAAAGGAGAAAAGTGCAAACTAAAAGACAAAAGTAGCAAAGCACTACCGAAAAATAGCAAATACAGTACATAACGGCTAAAAGAAGCAAGACTAGCTAAAGGTGTAAATGTCTAGGCACAAGCTAAAAGTAGTAACAAGCTAGCTAAAGCTAAAGTTTGTAAAAGGCTAGCTAAAAGCTAAAATAAGCAGAACATTTGCTAAACAAAGCAACTTGCTAGCTAAATACCAAAAGATAAAGAATATTAAATAAAAATGAGAAAAATGATAACTAAAAGACAAAAGTAGCTAAGCACTACCAAAAAAAAAGCAAATATACACTGGCTAAAATAAGAAAAAGACTAGCTAAAAGCTAATGGTGCACATGTCTTGGCACAAGCTAAAAGTAGTAACAGGCTAGCTAAAGCTAAAGTTTGTAAAAGGCTAGCTAAAAGCCAAAATAGTCAAGTCAATTTATATAGCACAGTTAAAACAGATAAATTGTTATCAAGGTGCTTAGGCAGAACATTTGCTAAAAGAAGCAACTTGCTAGGTAAATACCAAAAGATAAAAAATACTACGTAAAAACGAGAAAAATGCTAACTAAAAGACAACAGTAGCAAAACACTACCGAAAAATAGCAAATATATAATGGCTAAAAGAAGCAAAAGACTAGCTAAAAGCTAAAGTTGTGAATGTCAAGGCACAAGCTAAAAGTAGTATTAGTAACAAGCTAGCTAAAGCTAAAGATTGTAAAAGGTTAGCTAAAAGCCAAAATAAGCAGAACATTTGCTGAACGAAGCAACTTGCTAGCTAAATACCAAAAGATAAAGAATATTAAGTAAAAGGGAGAAAAATGCTAACTAAAAGACAAAAGTAGCTAAGCACTACCAAAAAAAAGCAAATATACACTGGCTAAAATAAGCAAAAGACTAGCTAAAAGCTAATGGTGCACATGTCTTGGCACAAGCTAAAAGTAGTAACAGGCTAGCAAAAGCTAACGTTTGTGAAAGGCTAGCTAAAAGCCAAAATAAGCAGAACATTTGCTAAACAAAGCAACTTGCTAGGTAAATACCAAAAGACAAAGAATATTAAGTAAAAATGAGAAAAATGCTAACTAAAAGACAAAAGTAGCTAAGCACTACCAAAAAAAAAGGCAAATATACACTGGCTAAAATCAGCAAAAGACTAGCTAAAAGCTAATGGTGCACATGTCTTGGCACAAGCTAAAAGTAGTAACAGGCTAGCTAAAGCTAAAGTTTGTAAAAGGCTAGCTAAAAGCCAAAATAAGCAGAACATTTGCTAAACGAAGCAACTTGCTAGGTAAATACCAAAAAACAAAGAACACTAGATCTAGTCGGCACCTCCTTCCCCTCACTACAGGACTTACACAGAAACCGCCTCACTGGAAAAGCCCTCTGCATGGCAGGTGATCCCACACACCCACTACACAGCTGCTTCAGCCTGTTGCCTTCAGGGAGGAGACTGAGGAGTCTCCAGGCTCGAACCAGCAGACTAAATGACAGCTCTGTTCATCAGGCAGTCAGGATGCTTAACTCTCTACCTGCTCTGCCCTCCCTCCCACTTCTACTGCCTTAACACAAAAAACTTTCACACATTACCACACAACACAAAGATTTTAACACTGGACTCTGTGTCATCAAAACGGGTTATTCACTCAACTCACGGTCATGTGCTCATTCAGTTTGCACTACTTCTTATATTTGCACTAATGTTTGTATTACATTACTGCCTATAGTCATACTACTGTTTACATTCACTGTTTACATTTATTACTACTGTTTACATTCATTACTACTGTTTACATTTATTACTACTGTTTACATTTACACTACTTTTTATATCTACACTACTGCTGATATATATATATTTTTTACTAGCCTTATTACATATGCCACTGTACCTCTATACCAATATCAACTACCTCATACATATACTGTGTACATAAACTTCATATGCTGCTTTGTCACTCTATTACAAATGTCAATGCCAGAACTTTCATTTTATTTTATAGATATACTTTTTACACTTTTATACTACTATGCAAAAAACTCAGGACAGTATTACACTTTTGTTATTTCATTTTATGCTTATGTTTATTAAATGTTTAGTGTTTTAGTGTTGGTGTAACTTTTCATACTTTCATACTACTACTATGCAAAAACTACTATGCAAAAACTCAGGACAGTATTACACTTTTATTATTTCATTTTATGCTTATGTTTATTAAATGTTTTAGTGTTTAAATGTTTACTGTTGCACTGAGGGACAGAGAAAAATGCTATTTCAATCCTGTGTATGTCCTGTACATATTGCAGTTTTGACAATAAAGTTGACTTTGACTTTGAACACTACGTAAAAAAGAGAAAAATGCTAACTAAAAGACAACAATAGCAAAACACTACCGAAAAATAGCAAACATATAATGGCTAAAATAAGCAAAAGACTAGCTAAAAGCTAAAGTTTGTAAAAGGCTAGCTAAAAGCTAAAAGTAGAATTAGAAGATATAGAAAATGTCTCTGTGCAGAATTCAAAGATGACTTTTTTGATGAAACTGAAAAGATCTCAAAAACATATTTCTATGGAGAATAAATCTGTAAATAAGGCCAAATTTTATAAAAATATAAAAGCTATAAAAACTAAAAGGCATAACGCACTGAAGGCTAAGTGAGCTAAACATTTTGCACAATACTAGCTAAAATAGCACTAAAAATACAGAAGTAGGTCGAGTGCTAAGAAAAAATAATCGAAATAAAAAACAGGAAACCAATGTGTGATTGCTAAATCAGCTTTCACACTAATAATTATGTACTCAGATTGTTTTTTTTTACCACTCGGGCTGAGGAGAAACAAGTTGTAAACACAAAGTTAATTTAGCTAAACATGTTGGCAAACACATCCCTATTTGTTCACTGTTTCCACGAGCTCCAGAGGAGAATATCACCTTCAGCTGTTAAACTGGCAACCATTTAAACCAGTTTATTGTTTACAAACGTATGTTTCCTGTTCAAATGACCAAAAAAACAAAGATTTGACTCAGATTTTGTCCAACTTCTTGATAAAATCTTTGGCCAGATGAGAGTTGGACGGACGTGCCTCGTGAGGGTAAAAGAGCTTCACCCACAAAAATCAGCTCTGACAGACATGGTTTATTTATTGCCCTCTACTAAAAGCCAAAAGGCGAGCGATAGTGTAACTACCTGTGTCTGTTTATAAAAATATCTCTTAAACCACTGAACAGATTTTAATGAAACTGAAAAAGAAACTATTGGACAAAAAATTTGCAACTTAACTTTTGTAAACAACTTGATTCAAGATGGCTGCCGCAGATAAACATCAGTAAACACAAACAAGGCTTTAACTGGCAGTTTTACATATATTAAGCTAAAACTTGGTGTGGTAGTAGTGGAGATTCATTCACAATCTATACTCCAATGTTACTAGATTGGATCGCACATAATGTTGAGATTCAACCAAAAAAGGTTCAAACTTCACATTTCAGACAGAATCATCTTTAAATTATCTTGCCTACTGAATTTACCTGTTCATGTTATCACTTACCCTAAACACAAAATGCTGTCAACACAAACAACGCTGTATGTAGGTCAGAGTAACAACAGTCACACTTCGGTCTTACATCATCAAACTACAGTATCTGAAGTGAGAAGATGTGAGCTAATACAGATTCAGAGTGAAGACATGAAGATAACACATCATTTAAAGACCTCTCCTGAGAGCCTGTGTCTGAAGAGAAACTGAACGTTAGAAAACAAATAAATAAAAAGAGGATAAGGACATAGACAGCAGGAGTAGAGCGAGACGTGAGGGAAAGGAAATCTATACACAGAGTTGCTACTACCGTAGTGACATTGCGATCAGAGATGAAGGAGAGGTTCCAGCATTGCTTCTTTGCCCACGTATGCTGCTGCCCACTGCCTACTGCTGCAGCAGGAATTCAAAGCTTCTGTGACAAAAGAGCTGCATGAGAGACACTCCTATGAATTCCTGAGCTGCTCTCTATTCAAATGTCACCACGCTTCAACACAGCAAGCGGAATCACTCAGAAAATTTCAAGAACGTCCGTCAAACTGCTGGAAAAGAAGCCGTCG
>JBBPBX010004945.1:36337-50544 GCA_038048925.1 Garcialebias charrua
AGCTCTGGGCTTGTCACAGTGCGCAGGTATGAGCAGCTCGACATGAAGGAAGTCTGATACAGCATCAGACCTAAATTAGATCCTGTTGTTTCTTGTTCCATCACCCAAACTATTTTCTACTTCCCAAAATGAAGACAAATAGCTCAAATCTTCACATAGATTGCTAAATTCGTCCAGTTTTAAATTGTCCGCTATTAAAGACACCACAGCCCTCTGCCCAGTGTGACATCACATATGGTGCGTTCGAGTGTAATCGGATTTCCCATGATTAAACACGGCTTGAAGTTCAAAATCACTTTTAAAGCAAAATTAAAGTGATTTATCATTTTGTTTGCAAAAACAAACATATTTAAATGATAATATATATATATTTTGAGCAATTTTATGAATAGTAAAAAAATCATGTCACAATCCCTTTAAAAACTTTGTGTTGAGTGGTAATTTGTGAGAAAGTTTTTTGTGTTAAGGCAGTTCAAATGGGAGAGGAGGCAGAGCAGGCAGAGTGTTTAGCATTCTGACTGCCTGATGAACAGAGCTGTCTCTCAGTCTGCTGGTACGAGCCTGGAGACTTCTCAGTCTCCTCCCTACCTATTACCTATTTATTTACCTATTTACTTACCTATTTACCTTACCTATTTACCTATTTATTTATTTACCTATTTACTTACCTATTTATTCTGGCGGGTGGCACAATGGTGCAGTTGGTAGAGCTGCTGCCTCTCAACGAGCAGGTTACCCTGGTTTAAATCCCGGTCCGGGGACCTTTCTGGGATGAGTTTGTATGTTCTCTCTGTGAATGGGTGGATTTTCTCTGGGTACTCAAGTTTTCTGCCACAGACCAAAAACATGCAGGCTGACTGGTAACTCAAAAATTTTTCTAGGTGTGAGTGAGGGAGTGAATGGTTAATTGTCTTGTTTGTCTCTATGTGTCCCTGTGATGGACTGGAGACCTGTCCAGGGTGTCCCCTGCCTCTCACACAGTGAATTGCTGACATAAATATCATTGACCCCTGTGACCCTAAAAAGAAGAAGCGGGTAAATATGATTGATGGATAGATGGATGATGGATGGATGGATGGATGGATGGATGGATGGATGGATGGATTAACCTGGCAGTCATATTTATATATTCTGGTCAGAAATGCTACAAGCTGCAACATAATATATTCCAAATTGACCGCAGCAGCATCAAAAGTAGTTAAACTAGTTTTTGAATGAGCTGCTGTGAAATCTTTAGGAGTGGAGTTTAAAATGACAAAAGTTCACATTAGTTTCAGCCTCACTCAAACTAGCTGTTATTTTTTCAGTTTGGTCAAAAATAAACTTTTTTAGCAAACAAAAGAGGTCTAAATGATTACAGTATTCACAATTGGTAAACAGTAATTTTTCACAGGATTACTGTATTTATGAAAGCGACCTGCTAAAACTAAAGAACAATGAACAGCAGTCTTTAGTTTTAGCAGGTCGCTTTCGTAAATGAGCCCATGAGGTTCAAAAGATTTACCTGACTAAATAAAGGTTGAATGAATGTTTCTTTTTGATTGTTATTCAAGGCTTTGGACCCTAAACATCAGGTTTAAACGCAACGCTGTTCTTAGACTTTTTTTTTTTTTTGTTAGAGGTACTATTAGCTTGTAAATGGACAGTTATAAGCATGAATGATTTCAAATGAATTAGGGCTTGATTCCACTGAAGAACAGTAAAATGAAGGACATAGAAAAAAACCATGCAAAATAATGTGTTTTATGTACTCACTTAAACGAAAACGGAATCCATTCAACACTTGCTCTTCTCAAGGGTCTCAACACAACCGATAACATTTCTTCAAAAAGAAGACAGACTGTAGGTGAGCCGATTTGCCCTGTTGGCATACACACAGCTGGATATATTATCGGCTTGAAAGACTCGATGACGTGTCTATCTCTGCTGTCATCTGTGGATCTTAAGGACACATATTTAATTTGATTTATGATAACTGGTTCCTGCTTTTTGGATTCGGCTGGTTCCTGGTCTATTAACACACAAGGAAGACGTCGGCAGCAAATGTGGACTTGGTCAGGCTGCCTGCCTTACATGACGACTTGGTTCATGCCTCAAGAAACCAGACTTTTGGCTGAATGGATTACATCTCTGGGATTTTCTCAGGCACGTTCCATTGGTATGGTCATTTTAATTTGGACATTTTGGAAGTGAGTGGACCGACACAGACTGAAGGTAGATGTCATTAAAGTTCTGCCTGTCCCCAAAACAATTGTGTTTATCTGAAATTTGGCTCCCCGACTGGCCTTGACAGGCCGTCTTATCTCAACACGCCTGCAGAAGTTTTGTAAACTTGACGCTCTCACCCCCCCAACCCTTCTGCTGAGGAATTCCACAGACTTTTCAGAGGAGCCCAGCTGAATAAACATTCTGTCATCATTTCAGGACTCTGGATTGCCTCTGGCCGTCCTCGGCAGCCCCCCATGAGTGTGCACAGATCTCCAGAGGGAACTACTGTATATGAACTGAGTGATTCTATCTGAACTCTGCAGTGCCCCTACAGGCTGGCTTGCAGCAGAGGCAAAAAATGTGATAGGTATTTTTTTTTTGTCTCCAAACCCTATGTGTCATTTTTCACCACTTTTATTGTCTGTCCAACAGGTCTCACTTGTAAATGAGTCTTCGAGGCTCAATGTGACTTATCTGTTTAAATAAAGGTTGAATGAATTCTGCAGAGATTTTGTGGGGGACAAAACAAAGATTATGTTTTATTCCGATTGTGCTGTGTTAGCAATAATGAGCTCTGGATTTGCCCAGGTCCAATTAGCTTAAAAAGACTTGCCAGCTTGATTGACAGCAGTTTATGTGTTAGATCTGTCAATGAACATGTTGGGTGGTTGATGTGAAGTCATTAATATTTAACCAACACAGTCAAAAGAAAATGTTTGATCAGTTTTCTCATTGTGTTTGTGGGAAATATTTTACTGGTAACAATACCAAAGCTGAGGCAATACTAAAATAATACATTATTATCAAATTTAAAAAGTGTAAGTTTAAAAAAAAATGTTGGAGTTTCATTTTAAATACATTTCTTGACTTGTTGAGAGAAATTGAGTTAGGGATGCATCGATCCACATTTCTCACTTCCGATCCGATCCGATACTTAAGAACTGGGTATCGACCGATACCGATACTTTTCCGATCCGATACTGTTCAGGTATGTGAATCTGTATAATGAAATATTTGTACTGAGACTATAAAGTTATGTGTATTTTGGAATGTTTTCTATACTATAAAGACTATACTGTTAAAGTTTGTGAGTTTCCTGTTGTGAGTGTCTTCATTGGTTTTAACTCACATAATGTTAAGACGGCAGTCACAGAATATGATGGAACACAAGTGCTCTTTGAAGCTGGATCGGAAATATCGGCAGGTTGGATCCGATATCCGATACTTAAATTATGCTGGTATCGGATACCGGGCATCAGATCTAAATTAGATCCTGCTGTTTCTTGTTCCATCACCCAAACTATTTTCTGCTTCCCAAAATGAAGACAAATAGCTTAAATCTTCACCTAGATTGCTAAATTAGTCAGGTTTTAAAATGTCTGCTATTGAAGAGACTGGAGCCCTCTGCCTCTCACTCTGCACATTACATCACAGATGGTGCGTTCAGGTGTAAACGGATTTCCCATGATTAAACACGGCTTGAAGTTCAAAATCACTTTTAAAGCAAAATTAAAGTGATTTATCATTTTGTTTGCAAAAATTAACATATTTAAATGATAATATATATATATTTTGAGCAATTTGATGAATAGTAGAAAAATCACGTCAGTGGATCTTTAAATTTGCAATGAAATGTCAAGTCAATGTGGAAAAACAAATTCCCTTCATAGTTGAATGATTGGACAATAATCAGGTGGTGCAAAAACAAAGATACATAAGAATGAATCTTGTGAAGAAGTAAAACGTGAGCCGCACAAAATATTTCAAAGACCCAAAACTTTAGGGCTAAATGACACTACTGTATTCATGTAGTCAAAAATCTGGGAGTGATAATGGATCCTTCCATGAAACTCAACAGTCATGTAAACATGATCGTCAAATCCTGTTTTTTCCAGCTGAGGCGTCTGTCTAAGCTGAAGCCCATATTATCCAAAAAGCACCTGGAGACAGTGATTCACGCATTCATTACATCTAGGCTTGATTACTGCAATTCACTTCTGTTTGGCGTCAGTCAAGCCACCATTGCACGATTACAACTGGTTCAGAACGCAGCTGCCCGATTTTTAACCAGCACACGCAAAAGAGAGCACATTACACCAGTCTTGGCCTCCCTTCACTGGCTACCGGTTCATCTTCGAATCCAATTCAAAATTCTCATGTATGTCTACAAATCGCTGAACAGTCTCGCCCCCGCCTATCTCTCGGATCTGATACACCCATATGTCCCTCCACGTGCTTTGAGGTCAGAGGATCAGGTACTCTTAATAGTTCCAGAAACTCGCCTTAAGCGCAGGGGTGACAGGGCGTTCTCTGTAGCAGGCCCAAGACTCTGGAACGAGTTACCGCTGCTCATCAAACAGGCCCCCTCCCTCTCGGTTTTCAAATCCCGGTTAAAAACTCACTACTACTCCATCGCTTTCAATGCCAGCTGATTTGTATTGGATCGTTTGATTTATGATCTGCAATGTTTTTATGTTTTTCGTGTTGTACTTCATTGTCTGTGTTGCCTGTTGCGTGTTTGTTTGTCCAGCACTTTGGTGTGGACTTGTTCCTGTTTAAAGTGCTTTATAAATAAAATGGTATGGTATGGTATGGTATGTCTACAACTACAGCAGAGCTTTATATTTAGAAACACGTAGTGAATGCAACAGAAGTATAGGCCAACGTTCAGAGGGTTAATCTCTGCAGGGGGACTGAACTCCCCGCCTGTTAAAAGGTTCTGGTTCACTGAAATGCGTCCATTCATTTTTCCTTGGTTCATTAATACAGGAAGGAAGGGAACATTCTGTGGAGCAGTAGGTGCCAATCTGTCGCTCCGTGGAGATCAGCCAGAGCCAGCTCGTGTTAAGCTGCTGCCTCCCTGATATTCTACAGGATGAAATGATTTATCTTTATTCATTCAATGCGATCACTAATGTATAATGGATACCCCTTGGATTGCTTTGAATGTGACTAGCAATATATATGTAAATGCACAACATCTGCATATAAATCTTTTACAATTTCTGCATTTATTAGATTCTAAAATACACCAACTACTCAGCAGTCAGAATTATAAATACATAAGCTAACATTATAATGGACGAAGCGAGACCCGGCTTTAAATGTTGATTCTTAGATCGGAACTGATTGCACTTAAATTAAGTCATTAATATTTAAAACCAGGCAATTCCTCATCTTTCGTAACATTCCAGTTTATTCACAAAAAACGGCAACAACGAGTAGGTTTACACATACATTAAGGTTGTCAAATTAAAGCCAAACCTTTATTTGAAGCAGGAACACATTTATATTCAGTGGGGACATTAAAAATATATGAAGAAAATGATCAAAAGTAAACTTGTCACACCACTGCAGTTCAAAAGAACAAATAATGTAAAGTAGAGATGCAGGATATCTGATTTTTGGCCGATATCCGATATGCCAAAACTTATTTGGCCGATAACCAATACCAATATTTTATATATCCGCTCATTCTCAATCAGTTCATCTGGACAGTTTCTTTTTAGTAGAAACGTTTCACCCTCACTCCAGAGGGCTTCGTCAGTCAGAGTAGTCCAAAGCACACTGAAGCTACTCCACCAAGTAAACAACTTAAGTGGACCAACCAGTTTGCTGTAGCCAAGATGGTTTCTGGGGGCTTGTCCCTCGTCGACTCCTCCCAGGCAGGCAGACATGTCCAAAGTGGTTCAAGACAAGAAAGTTAATTCTCAATAGTCCAGGTATCAAATCCGCTCATTCTCAATCAGTTCATCTGGACAGTTTCTTTTTAGTAGAAACGTTTCACCCTCACTCCAGAGGGCTTCCTCAGTCAGAGTAGTCCAAAGGTTGACTTCAGTGTGCTTTGGACTACTCTGACTGAGGAAGCCCTCTGGAGTGAGGGTGAAACGTTTCTGCTAAAAAGAAACTGTCCAGATGAACTGATTGAGAATGAGCGGATTTGATACCTGGACTATTGAGAATTAACTTTCTTAATATTTTATATACTTTCCTTTGTCAGAACATAGCCTCTTATTTACCGGTAGGTTTATTTGCTACAGTTCAGTGTTCAGTTAAAGGAGCTGTATGTAACTTTTCTAACAATATATTTTTAATATATTTCTTCACTCTGTCACTACCTCCTGACATACTGATTTTAGACAAGTAATCTCTGAAAAAAACTATTGTCCCCTTGCTTCTCTAAAAGCATTTCTAAAAAGCCACAGTGACCCACCATTAACCAGCCAATAAAAACAGAGTTTGAATTTGAATCAGCCAATAAAAACAGAGCTTGAATTTGAATTTCAGCAGAGCAAGGGCAAGCCTCAGAGCCATATGGGGAGGGACCAGAAACGTGTCTCTGTTCAAAATTTTCCTAAGTTCCAGCGTGTTCCAGAAATTACATACTGAACCTTTAAGGTTCAGTTCAGTTAAGTTTCAGTTTTACGTTCCCATCCACAAAAATGTACCAAGAATTAATAGTCCCTATACCCTGATGCATGCTCAATAATCCAGGTAGAAAAATCTAAAAAAGCTGTCATATAGTCCCTATATTTTGACATTTTTAAAAACACTTAAAGCTTCAGTATGTAGTTTTTTTTTTTTTTTTTACATATTTCTTCACTCTACCACTATCTCTTGAAAGATTGATGTTTGACATGTAATCTCTGAAAAAAACTATATTCCTCTGGCGTCTCCCGGTGGTAATAAAAGCATTTATAAAAACCAGAGAGCGGCCCACGGTTAACCAGCCAATAATAACAGACTTTATAACCAGCCATTCAGCCAATAAAAACAGAGCTACTTCTCACCCCCCAACCCACGCCCCCGCCTGTCAACCCTGCAGCGAGCCCGCAGCGGTGTTCGCTTCTTCCTTCACTGACAGAAATGAGGAAGTGGATTTGTCACGAGCGAATTAAATCATGTCCAACGTGGCTGCGTGAAGCTCTGCAGATTTCAGGGTGTTTTTGTGTTGCTGGACCAGTGCTCCATGGTTTTATTTTATTTTTTTGAACGTTTTATTAACATATACTGTACAGTAATCACAAAACTTTGCAGCGGTTGAGACGGGACGTAGTGGGGGCGGAGCATTCCAGACTGCAGCGCGAGCGAGCGAGGTGGAGCTGAGTCATATATGGCTCTGAGTGAGGAGGGACCAGAAACGTGTCTCTGTTCAAAATGTTTCTAAGTGCCAGCGTGTTCAAAAGCTACATATAGCGGCTTTAAGTTTGTTAAAATATATACAGTATGTATTCTCATGTGCCCTTACGGTTCTGGTCGTACAGAGAAACAAATATTTTAAAAGAACTATGTACACGAGACCATTTAAAGTGCTTTATATGTAAAAGCTGCAGCTATGAGACAAAGCCTGTTATTAACTTTACAAGAAGTGCAGGAGGGCCTAATGTGCAGTTCAGAGCTGAACTATAACTGCATTTCCACTGCATTAGGCCTGGCTGCTGTGTCACTTCTTGCTTGTGCATCAGAGCTCAGAGCATGTTTGCTAATCTGATGATCTCTAATTGGATTTCTCAACTGCTGAGGAGAATGAGCCATCAATTAGAATCCTGTAATTAGGAGGACCAATTTGATTCCTGTCAAGCAGCTGCTGCCTTCACAGACGTTTTGACTTACTGGAATGGCACCGTCAATAAAATAAATTACAAATAAATTAATACTCGGATGATAATTGATGGTAAAAAATGTATACCTGTGTAGAAACTCATTAAGAATGTTTTTACATCAACATTACTGTGTTTTTGTCCTCCACATCCTGCTGCACACCGTTTCTTACACTATGTTCGCATGCAGGTCTTAATGCTCATTGGTCAATTCCAATATTTTGCTCAGATTTTCTTTTTTTCTTTTTTTTGCGTGGTTGTTCACATTATTATTTAAATGTGAACTTCATCAGACTCCAGTGCAAACGGTTTATGGCCCTGAAACAAACATCAAAAGGAGATGTGATGTCACACACAGCATGCCGTGTTTACAGATGTGTGGATGCTATAAATTAAAAAAATTAAAAAAAAATAAAAAATAAAAAAAAATGTGTGGATGCTACACATGTTAGCATATATGTTTAGATTCTGAAGTTGTTGCACAATCAACTAAATTATCTGCCGCGCTTGTTTGGACCCTGTTTACATTTGAAATAGCCTCTTCCCACCTACTCCAATGCAGAATTGCACTTGTGAAATGGAGTGACAAAAAAAATAAAATAAACACAAGTATTGTTCCCATCATTATTGATACAATCCCATTGCTATCATAATTGGGTGTAGATTCTCTAACTGAAGATGTGCAGAGTTTTTATCACTATAAATATTTGAATCAATCACGTACCCCAACTTCAGTGACGCAAAAGTTGGAAGAAATGCAACATGACCAAGATCTAGTTGAAAAACACTGAATACGTATCCGATGTAGTACCACATATGACAGTGACCTGAGTCGGATAAAAAATAACGTAAAATTGTAACACTCATACGGTTTATAAAAATACAATATAGGTTGTGAATGTAGCCTTAGCGTTACACTTACAAATACCCCACAACATTTCATTTAAAGGTGTAGTGGTTGAAATATTCCACAACATGCAAGCTACCATAATATGAGGTCAAATATACGATCTAACTAGCTTAAACCAGTGTAAAATATTTTTTAATGCTTCATAAAGACAAATCAAGAATTCTTAAGACATTTCAAAAACAACAATGCAGCTATTGCCCTAATCCCAATGTCTATTTTGTAATAATCAAAACTCATTTTATATGATTTAACATATTTAAGAAGTATCCTGATTCATGCTCAATAATCCAGGTAGAAAAAATCCTACAAAGTTGAGTCAGGTCAGGTATTCATGAAGTGTAAAGAAAACCAACATCAAAATAAATGTTAAAGCTGCTGCCAGTGGCTCGTTATGGTTACCATGGTAACAACACACCTGTGCCCATCTCTCTCACCGACAGCCAACTTAATGAGAGGCAGACAGAAATGAACTGAAAAAATAAACCTCAAACAAACGGTGCCCGTGCAAAACCTATAGATCAGAACGTAAAAATTCTTGAACCATGAGCTTCGCAATGTAATTTCGCAACCCAATTTCAATCCTGTGTATGTCCTGTACATATTGCAGTTCTGACAATAAAGTTGACTTTGACTTTGACTTCAACAAACTCTGGTTTACACACACGTGAACTTCTATGTTTCTACAGTGTTGTATGTAGGAGATGCGACAAGTTAAAGATATTCAGCTGCTGTATTGAAGATAATATTTTGACCTAAAATATACCGGAAATCTGTGAAAGCTCAGTTGTGCACTCTTTATTCTGATTCTAATTTAGCAAAAATGTTTACGCACCAAATGTTAAGCTGCCAGTTCCGTCCATCCCTGCATCTTCACGTTTCATTTTGTGCTTTTACCTGCAAACATGAACCGCTAGAAATGTGCATCCGAATAATTTCAAATAATCAGTTCGGCTTCTACACTGAGCATGTGAAGGTTTTATGTAATACCCATATTGTTTGTTAACTGAAACTCTCCCTTCCAAAATTCTAGTATCGGTAATTTATGCAAAAGTTTCACTGTCCAGACACCACAACCTTTTCACCCTAATTTCTAATTTTGCAATCAGCTGAAGCCATAACTAATTGCAACGTCAGGCTACTTTATTTCAAGTGGAGAGCCACTTCTCCAGAACCTCTGCTCATGACAGAGACAATATTATATAACCCTTAACGTCACAATAAAATTAAACAACTTCACCAGTGTCCACATTCAATGGATAAAGCAGTTAAAGGATCCAAAAGTGCAATTTAATGCATGATCCGATTGTCGCCCTCCGATAAAAAGAGAAGGTGGACAACCATGTTTTTACCAGCATATCTGCGTGTGCACATGTTTTCTGAGTCTTTTAGGAAACATCTGATATAATTATAAGTATGGTACTGTATAAGTGCTATGTGTTGTCGTCATTGTATGTTCCCATACAATCTCAAAATTTAGTAGGGATTCACGATATTGGATTTTGGCCGATATCCTATATGTTAAAACTTATTTGGCCGATAACCGATGCCGATACTGATATTTTATATAAGTTCCTTTGTCGGAACATAGCCCTCTTATTTAGGCTTATTTGCTATAAAAATTGTGCAACGGCTGTAAGAGCTGGAGACATATTCAGTAACATCCAAATGATATGCATAGCACTTTAACTTATATTAAATGAAAAGTGTTAAATGTTATTTATTAGCATTAGTCACATGCAATGCTGTCTCACTTGTGGAGGCTTGTTCCAGGTTCCTAGCTGCAGAGTGGGATCATCTGCACTCCTGTGCATGAAGGACAGACGTTTTAAGTTCAAAGTTTTTGTCTATCCATTGTGTCGTAAGACTAATCATGTTTACGGGGCTAACACAATGTCCTAATGTCTGTGGTAAACCCACCCAACAAGTCGTGCTATCGACTGTTAGCTTCTCAACGACGTCGGAAATGACGACGTGTAACTCGGGTAACGTTACGACAGAAAAATATCTCTGACTGCGGACGATGTAGCGAGGCTCAACGTAGTCCACGAATCTTCGGAATCCGACATCCTCACCAACAAAAAATAAAACGTCCACACTGCAGACATTTTTAATTTTCCTCTCCACCTTGAGATGGGCTAGGTACACGTGGCGTCATTGTGTTGCGCTACCGCTGTAACATCATCACGTTGTGTTGTAACGTCATCACGTTGTGCTGCCGTTGCAAGCAAAAACAGCACATTTTATACCGGCGAGTTGTTTTAATGGAATGACTGATGTCCGATATTGAAATTTAACGCTAATATCGGCCGATACCGATACCATGACGATAATATTGTGCTTCCCTAAAAATTAGTTCTCTGCATTTAACCGATCGCACCTGAAATACACACTGGTGGAGCAGTGGGAAACTATGTAAGTGCCTGGGAGCAATTCGGGATTGAGTGTCTTGCTGAAGCACACCACGACATGTGGGCATGGCAGGAAGTCAAACCGCGATTTTCTGCTCTACACCATCTCAGCCTCTATTAAGACTAAACTTGTGCAACCAGAAGTTGCAACAAATGTCTACATGCAAACTACACAAATCCAAGCACATCTATATTTAAGCATAATTGAACTATTAGCATACAATGTAATTATGACAAAAAGTGGAGGATTTACCTGCAGTTACCTTCATTCAGATGAACATGTGGTACTTCCTGTTTATCACCGTTGCATTTAGCTGCTCATGAGGTCAGCCTCAGGCCTTTATCCATCTTTTACTTTTTCCCAGACTCCGTTTAGGTTTTGGAAATTGAAAACAACTGTATTCCACCCTCTGAACACTCAGGGTAACACTAGTTTGAATTACATGTTCCCCACTGACAACGTTTCAAAGTATTTGTAAGGCATCATGAAGAAAAGGGGGTGCAGCTCTTGCAGGTAAGGGCTGTTTCACTTCGGGACAAATTTCGATCACTGATTGATCAGTTGTTGACGAGCCTACTGGATTGATTGACAGACGGCGTCTTGTCATTTCAAGACAGTCATCACAGCTGATCAACCTTAGCCAACACAGAAAGGGCTCCAGCTTCAATTTTACAGATATGAAGCCAAAATTTGGCATGGTTGTATCTGGGAGTCACTAATAAAACATGCTCAGAACGTAACATCCTGCAACATTGCACGAGATTGCACATACTGTTATTTTCAAAGTTTACCCAAACGGCTAGATCTTAGTATAAAACTATCATGAAAGGTAGTGGGCGATATGCATTCCTTCAAGGACTGCAAAGCATTTAATTATAGTCTCTGGTGTGTTTTCACAAAACGATGACTGTTGGCCTCCGTTTAGTGGTCGGACTGGAAACAACAGTGTGCAATTATCATCGACAGCAGCTAGAGCTGAAACATGCATCAGATATCATTCTTTCTTTCCAAACTGTACATATTCATAACAATTAATCTAATCTCAATCAGAGATTATCTCTATTATTCAGTTTTAGTAACTTGGGGCTCCAAGAGTTTTCCCAGTGAAGAACAAAAAGCTTGTCTGTTGTGTGCAGATTAGTGGGTTTACTCCCCTGTGGGCTGCAGCATTCCTGAAGTCAGAAGCTGTCTTTGAACATCAAACACAACAGAAAATCATTTTTGTCTCACAATCTCCCTTTTTGAACCAATTTCAGCACTCAGTTTGAACGCTGTACAGTTTCAGCATTTTGGGTTTTATTTTTGAGCCAAGTGCTTTTCCCGCAGCAGCAGCGGCGGCGGCGGCAGGAAACAGATTTTTACGTGATCTCGGTCTGTCAGACACTGATAAATCAAAATCCTCTTTATACAGATAAACGTTATCAAGAAGCTCAAAGAAAAAAGTCTGACTGTCCAATCGTGATGTTTAAAATTTGATTAAATTAAAGGACTAACTTAAAATGAGAAGAAAAAAAATTGCAAGGCCTGCCAAGCCAAAGCTTCAGAGTCTTAGCCATTTTGATCCAACCTTGAAAATAATGTTCTGTGCGAGCTGTCGCACTCAGAGTATGTTTTGTGAATGACTCAGCAACAACCACACCAAAATTTAGCTCAATATCTGTGAAAATAACCAAGTTATAGTCAATTAGCTGTGGCGACCGTCTCAAATCGTGTTGACTCAAAGATCATTGTTAATCGACATTCAATGACAGCTTTCTAATAGCAAATGGACTGTACTTATATACCGTAGTAGGGCTGGGCGATATGGCAAAAATCATATATCACGATATGGACTTTTTTATATCACGATAACGATATATATCACGATATATACAACACGATGTGTGTGTACAGGAAAAATTTGGACCAAAGTTTTTTTATTTTATTATTTTACTACAGATAGTTACAATTATAAGAATGTGAACAAAAAGAACAAGGAAATTTGGACCAAAGTAGAAACTAGATCTACCTTAATTCAAGGAGTACGATTATGGAATGACTTAATGCCAAATGACAAATGTTAAGGAAGCCAAATCATTCCTTGTATTTAAGAAACTGGTAAAAAATGAATTGCTAAAAAAAATAAATGAATCTAATTTAATGTGTGATATATGTGAATTGAAAATTGACTGAGTTATTTACTTATTTTGTTATTATAGAAAATATTGTTTGAACTGTTATTAGATGAATAAGGAGCAGATTTAATAAGATTTATTCTTCATCTGCTACCTTTCATTTTATTTTTTTTCTATTATGAATACGTTAATTGTTGTATTTCATATTATAAAATGAATAAACTAACAAACAAACAAACAAACAACTCCTTTTCTACTTTGGTCCAAATTTTTCCTGCAGGTGGCGGTAAAACAACAGCTGCTAATGAAACTCACGAAGAAGAAATCCGCTCTGAAGTTTGAGTAAACAAAGCAAGAAACAGAAAAGAGAAAACGTTGCGTTTGATTGCGGTTCTGTTGTGTCTCTGGTCTGTTTTGTATTGGTTAACTGGACCCGAGTTCGGACTCGGTTGGACTCTGGGTTCGTGTCCTCTGGACCCATTTTGTCTCCGAGTTTCAGCGGAGCGAAATAATGGAAGCTAACAAGGTGAGCTTCCCCCTCTTTTTGGTAAAAGTTATTCTTCTTGGGCTGCCTGTGCAGCTGTTTTCTCCTTGTTGAGACACCGGCTTCATGCGCCTGCGGCTCTGTTGCTCTCGAGTTTAACAACGTAAAGCATGTGTCGCAAACCCGCGCGTGCGTCAAACATAAAGCAGCGCCGTCATCTCGCAAAACCCACATATGAAGCTTCTTTGCGACAGTTATTTTTTTATTCTTATTTATCACGATAGAGACGATAGAAGGAAAGTAGCACGATAGACACGTTTCTATCGTCCCCACGATATATATCGTCATATCGCACAGCCCTATACCGTAGTGTCTTTCCATCTAATCAAGATACTCAAAGCACTTTACAACACAATCAGTGCTTTTACATCACATTCATACACCAATGGGACACACATCAGAGGCATGACGGGTTCAGTGTC
>JBBPBX010004945.1:59118-74222 GCA_038048925.1 Garcialebias charrua
TAAAAATAGCATAAATCAGCCAAATAGTAGCAGAAATAGCAGAACTAGTTGAAACCAGCAAAAATAAGCTGAAAGGAGCATGACAAGCTGAAATGAGCATAAAAAAAGCTACTGAAAGTAGCAGAAATTACAATGAAAAACTTGAGTATATCTGAAAACAGCTTAAATTAGCTACATATGCTAAAAGGGTAGCTGAAACGGCAGAACAAGCTTGAATTAGTAGAAGAAGGCAGAAAAAAACATTTGCCCAACAAGAAAGAAGCAGAAATTAGCACACTAAGTGGAAATTATCTGAAAAAGCCCAGATTAACCAGAAAACAGCTGTAGAGTAGCTAAAAAGGCAGAAATAAGCTTAGATTAACAGAAAACAGCTGTAGAGTAGCTAAAAAGGCAGAAAGAAGCTTAGATTACCAGAAGAAAGTGGAGAGAGCACAGTTTTGCTGAATTAGGCTTAAATAAATAGAAATGAGTGCAAAAAATGTGGAATTAGCTGAAAAAGCTAAAATTAGCATAAAAATCTAAACAGAAGCTGAAATAGCAGAAACTTGCAGAAATAGGCTGAAAGGAGCACAACAAGATGAAAGAAGCAGAAATAAGTTAGAAGAAGCACAAAAATATTGTAGTTAACAAATAATCTGAAAGGAGCACAAAACAGCTGCAAGTAGCTGAAAAACAGTTTGAATTTGCACAAGGAAGCTGAAAGAAGCTGAAGCAGAACAAAATGTGAAAGGAGCAGAAAAAGGTTTTAAACACATCTAACAATTTGAAGGATGTAAAATGAGCTAAATTCATTTTCTATGAGGAAAAAATGGCAGAAAATGCTAAATATTTCAAAAAGCTGAAGTTGCACAATGCCAAAAGTCATAGCAGGATTGTCCTGAAAGAGCTGAACGTTTTGATTTATGATTTGTTGAAATAGCACAAAAATTGTGGAACGAGAAAGATGCTGAAAATGTTCTGAAGAAAAATAGATCACAGTAGAGTGAATGCTTCATAAACTTTCTCACAATAAAGGCCTAAGTATTTGTTAAAAGAATGTCTATTAGCCGCTGCATTTCTGCACAAAGAAATTGTTGTGTTAACACTTAAAAGTTTGTCTCAAAGCATGTGATGTGGACGACTCTCAGCTACTTCCACACCAAATCAAATGTGTAAAACTGAGTATGTTAAAGTCATGTTGATGTTGGTGGTTACGTGGCAGTAACAGCCAATCAGGTGATTTTAAGTTCACCTTCAAATGTTTTTGCTAATTTTACAAGCAAACAAACACAAACACAGGCACGGACAAAAGGGACTTCAACACAAGCGTCAACTCACTGCTACTTCAGCTCGGTCTAAAATACGGGAAGCAAACAGCTTATTATGACGTGTGGTTAGCCTGCAGGACGTAAGTCAAGCAGCGATAATATTAACTGGAAATCTTAAAAAGCCATGACTCACTGAGTAAACACCCGCTGTAACTCAAGTCAGCTCCTCCTCACTGTGAAAGGGAAGAATAAAACAAAGATGTCTGCATATGTTTGACTACACGTGTTTCCATATGTGAAGCAAAACAGCAGTTTATCTGTTCGAGGTTGAAATCAGGATGTGATTCTGCCAGTCAGTACTGTCGCAGCTTGGCCTCCTGCTCTGGAGGTATTAACTACCGTTAGCTCAGATGTGTTGGCTTATAGCTCCGTATTTACCGTAAATGGGTATTTATCTAAATAAATCATGAACTACAGTTGCACCTTTTTGCCTAATTTACATGCCATGTGACTTATTGAGCAGTGTGACATGTTAATGGATTTTCCCCCCATATTTTTAGACCAATTTTTGGCTCAGATATGACCGGTTTTTGTTTTGGCAAAAATGGTGCAGTACCACTTTCGGCCGCTAGGGTACACCGACCGTTCCCACCTCATGTGTCCGACGGCAGCCTCCTCTGGTCTGACTGACTCTGTCACAGCCCGGCCTCCTGCTATGGAGGTATGAACTAAGTAATCACTAGATGGACATTTACAAACTGTTAGCTGTATGAGATTTTTGAGCTAAAATTAAATTTATTTATAATTTATATTCGTAGCAGCACGCGCGACGGTTTGGAAGACGTTGAAGCGAAACAATTTAAATCCAGCAGATTTGACAATTACTTGAATGTATTAAGGAACGGTTAAGCTCAGAAACACTTACTATAATGTCAGCTAACAAATATATATATTTTTTAAGTCCGATAATTCCCAATCAGGTCATCTGGACAGTTTCTTTTTAGTAGTAGACCTACTAAAAAGAAACTGTCCAGATGACCTGATTGAGAATTATCGGATTTGATACCTGGATTGTTGAGCATGAACTTTCTTGTCTTGAACCACTTTGGCTGTGGCTGCATGCCTGGGAGGAGTCGATGAGGGACAGGACGGCCTCCAGAAACCATCTTGGCTCCAGCAAACTGGTTGGTCCACTTAAGTTGTTTACTTGGTGGGGGAACAGGGTGCTGGAACTACTCAGACTGATGAAGCCCTCTGGAGTGAGGGTGAAACGTTTCTACTAAAAATAAACTGTCCAGATGACCTGATTGTGAGAATTATCGGATTTGATACCTGGATTATTGAGCATGAACTTTCTTATATTTTTAAGAGTTTATCTTGCTAAATTTTAAAGAAAATGCTGCGGTCCCACCCGTGCGGGTGCACCTAGCGAAACTACTTTTTAAATTCAGCTGATTTGACAATTACGTGCATTTATTAAGGAAAAGTTCAGCTAAGACACATCTTTGCTATAATTTTCAGCAAACAAAAAATTGTTTTTACCATGTTAATCTTGTCCAAGTCCTTCCGTGTGGCAGCCATTTGCAGCAGGGCAAACCATCGGCCCACATTTCGGGGTTGTCAGCGGTGACGCGTAACATACGCGACGCGTCAGCGGTGACGCATAATAGATGCGACTTATAGAGAGGTGCAACACGTTTATGTATTTTTCCAATTTATTGCCAATAATTGGACAATGCGGCTTATAGAGCAGTGCAAATTACAGAGCGGAAAATACGGTACGTACAATCTTAACGGACAAGTGTTCACATAAAAATGTATCTACATCTAATATCGTTTTATTTGAGGGTGTAGGCATTCACCTCCCTCATTCCCACTCTCTCTGACCCCTAGAGCCAGCTTCTGTAAAGGGAAGCCAAGAAGCAGCTCAGAGAAACAGTCATGTGCGTGAGCGGATGCAGTCCATCTCAGGATCCTCCACAGTTCGGTCCTAGAGCTCTTCCTGCGAGTTGAAACCCACCTAAAGGTGCGTTCAGCTGCCTTAGGAGCAGATTCTGACAGCTCTGCTCAAAAACAGCTCGAGTGTTTGAAGGAATGAAAAATGAAACATGCACAAGAACTCAGCTTGGTGTTTTAGTCATTCTGTCTCAAGAAAAGTGAACCAAAATGGATCTGTTGAAAACATGGCATCCTTAAAATGATTCCAGAATTAACTGTGTAAATGCTGACTCGCATTGTTTTCCTGTTTATAGCTCCTGTATGTTTATTGTGAACTATTTCTGAATATGTTATGCTAGTTTAACCATTAATATATCAATACATTCAGTTTGATTAGGGATAGTGAGCAATGACTTTTAAAATCTGTACCCTTCACAAGTTTTTACAACATTTTAACTTTGTTGACAACACGGCAACTTGGGATCTCTTCAGCGCCTTCAAAAACATTTTATTTTAAATTATCTTTAGAGCACTTGCTGTTTTTGTCTTTTTATGCTACTTTTAATTTTTAGCTGCAATTTTGCACATTTTTTGCTTTTAGCTACAGCTTTGCTACGTTCAGCTGTTATCTATCCGTTTATTTTAAATGGTAAATGGTAAATGGAGCTTATTTATATAGCGCTTTCTAGCCCCCTGTGAGGAGCCCCAAAGCGCTTTACAATACCAACCATCCACCCATTCATACACGCATTCATACACCGGTAGCGGCAGACTGCCATGCAAGGCGCCTTTCCAGTCCTACCGGGAGCAACTCTGGGTTAAGTGTTTTGCCCAAGGACACAACGACACATGGTGTGGGGAACCGGGATTCGAACCTCCAACCTTCCGATCGGGGGACGACTGCCATTACCACTACGCCACGGCCGCCCGTAATTATATATTTTAACGGTTTCCATAATTTTATCTTTGAGCTACAATTCAGATTGTTTTAGCATTTACCGGTAGCTATGTGTTTTTTTTTTTGCTAGTTTTAGCTTCAAAATATATTTCCCTTGAGTTAGTTTTTAGCTACATTTTGAAAAAAAAAAAAAAAACTTACTGTTGCTATATTTTGTTTCTAGTAACAGTCTTGCTGCATTTAGCATTAAGCTACAGTTTAGCCAAGTTTTGTTTTTCCACTAAAGTTCTACTAATTTTATCTTTTAGGTTTGATCATGCTAAATTTAGCTACTATCTATGGTTTTGATATTTTTAGCTTGTTAGATGTTTTGTTACATTTTTTGTTTAATATCCAGTCTTGTAGTTTCTAGCTTTTAGTTACAGTTTTGCAGATTGTAGCTTATGTTTGTTTAAATTAATAGTTCAATTAATTCCTTCAACAAAGTTCAGCAATCCGTTCACTCAGTGCTCAAGAGTTCAAACCACATCTTCACAGAAGATGCAGCTCATCTTGTTCAAATCTGTCACGTCGACGTTTATGTTGTCCGTTAAATTTTAATCGCCAAGTCTTATCAATTATTTAAACATTAAAATAAATGGAGTGTATCGCAGGTGCAGACTCACCCCTCTGAGTCCGAGCCTGGACTGAGATCTGCTGAGACCCTCCATTAATTACAAAGCTTATTTTCAATCGATATGTTTCCTTTAATGGGGCCGGTGGTGGCAGGGGCCGGTGTCACAGGGCATCAAATGGGATTTGTCTCGTGTTACGCATGCCTTTAAATTACGACTCATCTAGAAGGAAACCCCGCAGACACAGTGATACAATTAGAGAGGATGCACGTTTCCCAGAGGGGGTGCTCTCACTGTGATTAGCTTTAAAACAGAAGCTACATCAGACACTAAGAAGAATGAAATGGATCTCAAGCGACTAAACGTTTCAGACGTGAATAAATACATTTTAAATTAAAGGCTTGGCGTTCCTTAAAGGAATGCATATCGCTCAGCAGATGTCGTGCCAGAGTTTTAGAAGAATAAGAGCAAATGTTGAGAAATGAGTTTGACGTTTTGGTTAGGGCTGAACGATTTTGGAAAATAATCTAATAGCAATTTTTTTTCTATAAATTGCAATTGCGATTTAAAACACAATTATTTTTTTAATATCTTCAAGTATTTTTCGACAAACGGAAGCAATAAATCTATCTGTTTTATAATAAACAATGTCAGATTTATTTCAGAGTCAGAGAATCTTTATTGTCATTTGCACCACATGTGGTACATGTGATGAAACGAGATTATGTACACAGGGTCCCAGTTACATCCAACAATAAGATGTAAGAGAAGAACAGTACTGTAATAACATCTAAAGCAGAGATTACAATAAAGCAAACAAATCTATGCCTTTTCTTTTCACCATTTCTATTTTTTCTTGTTTCATAAACATAATAGTAAACATGTTAAGTGAACTTCCTAGTGTCTGAACTTCACATGACAGCTAATAAATAAATATAAAAAAATTGGATATTAAAAAAATTACTGTATGAAGTTCAAACCGTTCGGTCAGTGATCCCTGTCGGCTGATACTTTGCTCATACTTTGCTTACTTGAAGTTGAAGCACTGGTTGTTGTCATTCTAGCCATGCAACCATCGTAAATGTCTTTGTGATTTTTTTTTAAGTGTTGATAAAGATTTGTGTCACGTGACCAGTCAAATTGCAGCCTTCGCGAATAGAAAATCTAATTTTATCATATTGCGATATTATTGCAAATGCAATTAATTGTTCAGCCCTAGTTTTGGTCAAACTTAAAGAATATCGGAATGCACAATGTCATGATTTTATGCAAGATGTCATGCTTAGCGCACGTGTTTTGTATCGGTCTCAGTTACAACATCAAATTTAGCTAAATATCAGTTAAAATTAGGGATGTCCCGATCCGATCACGTGATCGGAAACCGGGTCCCGATCATGTGATTTCAGACTCGACTTGAATCGGGCGTTACACACCAATCAGGGATCGGATATATATGTGTATATTTATTCTAAACACAAACGGGAATATTATATTAACTGTATGTTGAGTTACAGAGTCAAATTGTCTCGGAACAAAACATGCACAATAGTTTTGCAGCAGTGCCTGCCGTAAAGCAGTGCCTGCCGTAAAGCGGTGACTGTCGTAAAAAAGAAGCGGAACGCGGCATTAACTTGAAGTGGAGGCAGCGATGTCTGTCGTGTGGAGATATTTTAAAGTGGATGACAAATGGAAAGTTCGTATTTCAAGAGGAGGTAAGGAAAAGGCTGCATTTAACACAACAAACCTGATTAGGCACATCAGAAACAAACACCCGACACAATACACAGAGTTTAACCAGACAACCCAGCCGAAGACGAGCCAGCTCACGCTGCAAGAGACTTTATAATTTATATTTATCTCATAAAGAAAAACATACACTTCCTTCTGTGAAGCCACAGGAGGAGAGTTAAGGAGTGCTGTTCAGAAAAGCATGTTACTAGCCTTATTTTTATAAAACTGACACTTTAAGTTTATTTGTTTACATGCCTGCTCAGGTTCTGGTTCTGGTCAGGTTCTGGCCAGGTTGTGGTCAGGTTCTGGCCAGGTTGTGGTCAGGTTCTGGTCAGGTTGTGGTCATGTCAGGTTCTGGTCAGGTTGTGGTCAGGTTGTGGTCAGGTTCTGGCCAGGTTGTGGTCAGGTTGTGGTCAGGTTCTGGTCAGGTTCTGGTCAGGTTGTGGTCATGTTCTGGTCAGGTTGTGGTCATGTTCTGGTCAGGTTGTGGTCAGGTCTGGTCATGTTCTGGTCAGGTTGTGGTCAGGTTCTGGTCAGCTGGTCATGTTCTGGTATTTTAAGTTGAGCTGCTTATTTTAAATTAGACATTTTTATTTCATACTGTTGCACTAAACTTCAATGTGAAGAATTTTATTTTAAATCTTATTACTTGATTGTTCAATCTACCTCACAGAAGTACTCTGTTAAATGTTAAGGTAAATAAAATAAAAATGAAGGGACATCTGGATCTGTTTATTTTTTTTTCCCTTCATTTTAAAAATGTATTTTAGAAGTATCGGATCGGGACTCGGTATCGGCCAATTCCTAAAATTAAAGGACTCGGACTCGGGGCCAGAAAAACCTGATCGGGACATCCCTAATGAGATGCATATTCCCTGATGCATGCTCAAGGAGATGCATATTCGTAAGTCCGGAACCTCGTATGTCGATGCGCTCGTAAGTCGAGGACTACCTGTACTTTGGTTGACAAACGTATGTCCTTTGGTGTGTGAGGACGTTGAATCCTGTTTTGCTTTGTCAGTAATGCTTATAGGAACGTCTTCCAACAGCATGTAGGAACTTCTGTTAACATTATTCACATCAGACCACCCTGTGTTAACTTTTCCACAGGACATGCAGAGATCGTCGGGCTCCTCGTTGAGCACGGCGCCAGGCCGTGTCTAAAAACGGAGCACGGATGGACTCCGGCCCACTTTGCAGCAGAGTCCGGTCGGCTGGCGGTGCTGCGGCTGCTGCACTCCCTCCACGCGCCGATAGACCAGGAGGACCGCTGCGGAGACAAACCAGTGAGGCTGGCCCAACTGTACGGACACCGAGACTGTGCTCGGTTCCTTAAAAGGTACAACCCAAAGCCCACACCCCTCCGTTTGTCTTCTTTAATGCAACTCTTCTACAGAAGTTTGAGAAGATTGAATTAACCGCCCTGTTTTTGAACGTCGCAGAGCGGAGACGGAGAGCCAGGCCTACCGCAGGAAAGCCGCTCAAGAAGGGATTTCCATGGATGATACAGATGAGGAATGGGCCGAGCAAAGCTAATTAAATCAAACTGTAAACTGTAGTCGTCTGCCTCTGAGGGAATGGTGGATGTGTAGGAGTTACACTGTGGAGAAGAATAGAAGTAGTAGCAGAGGGACTGATCCAGTAGTTTTATCCACCACCGGGCACCATGGCAGAGCCAGGGGGTGCCCAATGGTGGCCTTGGCTGCCATAAATCAATCTTTGGCCCCCTGTCATTTGAGGAAACTTTAATTCAGTTTAAAAACTAAAAAGTGTTGTTTCCTCAAATGATAGGGTTGACCATATAGGACTGCAGACATCTTGGATGTTGAACTGGCAACCCAACTTTGAAAGGAATCTTTCTTAAGCCTGGATGTTGATACCTCATTTATTCTTCAAGTTATCGTTTTTACAACATGCACAAATGGATGAACAGACCGACATCACTCTGCGATGGCGTACAAAAGAACACCAGGGCTCTTGAACAAGTGACTGAAAGGATTCCTCTCTGTTCCTGTGTTCTAATGATCTGAAGCGGAGGCAGATCCCTCTTTAAAGCTACAGTCTGCAGTTTCTGTAGTGCAGTCTGTAAGTTTTCTAAAAATATATTATTTCTTCACCCTGTCACTATCTCCTGACAGACTGATGTTAGACAAAGTAATCTCTGAAAAAAACTATAGTCCCCTTGCTTCTCCAGGTGTTACTAAAAGCATTTCTAAAAAGCCACAGTGACCCGCCGTTAACCAGCCAATAAAAACAGAGCTTCTCACGCTCCTAACCCACGCCCCCGCCTGTCCCAGCCCCAGCGGCCGCGCAGGTTCTCGTTCAAAGAATTGCAAAGCGATGCAAAACTGTTTTGTATGTGACACAAATGTATTAAATTCCCCTTCTTCATCCCTGATCTGGACTTTTCTTTAGTTTTTTTGCCAAAAGTCAAGTGATCGCTTCATCCTCCGCAGCTGAGTCCATGACTGAAATGATGAGGAAATGAATGAATTTGTCACGAGCAAATTAAACTCATGTCCAACATGGCTGCGCGAGGCTCTGCAGATTTCCTGGTGTTCTGGTGTGCTGGACCAGCGCTCCATGTTTTTATTTTATTTTTTAGAACGTTTTATTAACATATAAACACAGAACTTCGCAGCGGCTGCCACAGGACATGTAGTGGAGGCGGAGCTAAGAAGGCAGAGCTGAATTTCAACGAGAGCAAGGCGAAGCAGAGCCATATATTTCTTATATTTCTTATAATATTTCTTGGGCAGCACGGTGGCGCAACTGGTAGAGCTGCTGCCTCTCAGCGAGAAGGTCCAAGGTTCACATCCCGGCCGGTCCGGGGGCCTTTCTGGGTGGAGTTTGCATGTTCTCTCCGTGCATACGTGGGTTTTCTCCGGGTGCTCCAGTTTCCTCCCACAGTCCAAAAACATGCATGTTAGGTTGATTGGTAACTCTAAAATTGACCCTGGGTATGAGTGAGACAGGTCCCTCTTGTAAATGAGTCCCCGTGGCTCAACGAGGCTAGCCTGTATAAATAAAGGTTGAATGAATGAATGAATGAATATATGGCTCTGAGGGGGAGGGACCAGAATGCTTTCCCTGTTGAAAATGTTTCTAAGTGCTGCGTTCTACAAAAATTGCAGAGTGCAGCTTTAAACGTTTACTTTAAGTTACACATGTAAAGTACAAAATCACCAGCCCTGGGTCATGACCGCCTCCTCTCCATGCGATCACAAGTAATGGCGCAGAGCGTCCACATTTTCTTTGGCGCTTGGCCCCGCCTCCTCAGATGTCCCATCACCACAGCTTATGAAAAGTTACTAAATTATGTGACCAGCTCTGAAGCCAATGAAACTCATCCCTAAAATATCAAAACACGAGCGCAAGGCTATTCATCTGACGGCCCGGGGTCAAATCAGGCCCATGGATGAGCTCAGCTCGGCTCACCAATATGTTCACTTTAAATAAAACTAGATTTTAAACAATAAAACAAAACTTATTTAATGACAGTAACTGCTGGATGTCCAGCCCCTGGGCTATTGGCTCTCAGAAACTGTGGCTCCCTGAGCAGCTTAGCTGAATGCTCTAGTGTTGGTCTGTTCTTAGTGCAGGCGCGTAACTAAAAGTCATTCCAGAAACAGAAACCAGAAGGTCCATCTTCTCTTAACACATGAAATTATATGATGCTATAATTAAAAACTTTAATACAAATAATCACACATTTTCAGTAAGATACTATAGTCTGATAAAAATATATGTCTTGATCTAAATTTACTAAAGGCAATATGTTTAATTTAAGCTTTATACACTATAAGCTTGCTGCAATGTCTTAAAAGCTCCAACACACAATATTATTCTATTCACATTCGACATTTCTACAAATGTGTCATCTTGATGTCTGATGCAAAACACAGTTTAAATGTCATTGTTAAAAAAAAAGATTTATACAATCAATGTGAACGCCCGACAATCAACTAAAATAAACAATCACATCACAGAATAAATGTACTTCATTAAGCATCATTGATTAGGGGGAGTGGTGGTGCAGAGGTTGGAGAGGGTGGGCCTGTGATTGGAAGATCCAGATCATCTCCCGGTACCAACATCAAAATGTGAGTGGGAAAAGTAAAGCACCCACAACTGCCACCCTCATTTGCCCCACTCTGGGCCCTTGAGCAAGGCACTTAACCTCCACCATCTGCTCATCTGGGCACCCTAGATAGCTGCTCTCTGCTCCACACAGAGGGCTGTGGTAGTTCGGTGGTCTGTAGTTGCATCAAGGACATCTGGCATAAAAATAAATGCCAAGTCTTGTGACGAAGGGAGAATCCAAAAAAATAAATAATAATAATTAAGCATCTACAAATAAATGAGGCTTGTTGGTCTACGTGTTGATTTTATTTCTCAAACGAGCCCAACTTGGTGGTTGAGGCTGTGCTTTCACTCCTGCTGGAAACCTGAGCCTGGAGATCACACAGAAGGATGTGTTGAGGGAACATATTTATTTACAATCAAATCAATAAAAAAATACTTTATTAATCCCAGAGTTCAGGAGACAGAGGGAGAGGAGGAACGTGAAGACAGTAGGACTGAGGGTTGCAACTCTAAATGTGGGGACAATGACAGGCAAAGGTAGAGAGCTGGCTGATATGATGCAGAGAAGAAAGGTAGATGTTTTATGTGTCCAAGAGACCAAGTGGAAGGGCAGCAAGGCTCGCAGCATTGGAGCAGGGTTCAAACTGTTTTACCATGGTGTGGATAGAAAGAGAAATGGAGTAGGGGTGGTCCTGAAGGAGGAGTTGGCAAAGAATGTAGTAGAGGTGAAGAGAGTGTCAGATAGGGTGATGTGCCTGAAGGTAGAAGTAGAAGGTCTGATGCTAAACATCGTCAGTGGTTATGCTCCACAGGTTGGATGTGATGGGGAGGAGAAAGATAAATTTTGGAAAGATTTGGATGAAGTGATAGAGAGTATTCCCAGGGAGGAAAGAGTGGTGATTGGAGCAGACCTGAATGGACATGTTGGTGAAGGAAACAGAGGGGATGAGGAAGTGATGGGTAGGTTTGGTGTCAAGGAAAGAAACCAGGAAGGACAGATGGTGGTGGATTTTGCCAAGAGAATGGAAATGGCTATAGTCAATACCTATTTCCAAAAGAGGGAGGAACATAGAGTGACCTATAAGAGTGGAGGAAGGAGTACACAGGTCGACTACATTCTGTGTAGAAGAGGAAACCTGAGGGAGATTGGAGACTGTAAGGTTGTAGCAGGGGAGAGCGTGGCCAGACAGCATCGGATGGTTGTGTGTAGAATGACTGTTGTTGCGAAGAAGAGAAAAAGAGTAAAATCAGAGAAGAAGACCAAATGGTGGAAGCTAAAGAAGGAAGAATGTTGTGAGAAATTCAGAGACGAGCTGTTAAAGGCTCTGGGTGGTAAGAAAGAGCTTCCAAGTGACTGGGCTACTACAGCAACAGTAATTAGAGAGACAGGTAGGAAGGTACTTGGTGTGTCATCTGGACAGAGAATGGATGATAAGGAAACCTGGTGGTGGAATAGTGAAGTGCAGGACGCCATTCAAAGAAAGAGATTAGCCAAGAAGAAATATGACTGTGAGAGGACTGAAGAGAGGAGACAGGAATATAAGGAGATGGGACATAGAGCAAAGAGGGAAGTAGCTAAGGCAAAGCAGAGGGCGTACAATGAGTTATATGGGAGACTGGACACTAAAGAGGGCGAGAAGGACTTGTACCGATTGGCAAGACAGAGGGATCAGGCTGGAAAGGATGTGCAGCAGGTTAGGCTTATTAAAGATGGGAATGGGAATGTTCTAACAAGTGAGGAGAGTGTGATGGGAAGATGGAAGGATTACTTTGAGGAGCTAATGAATGAAGAGAATGAAAGAGAAAGAAGAGTGGAGGTCATAGAAACTGTGGACCAGGAAGTGGGAAAGATTAGTGAGGGTGAAGTCCGGAAAGCTCTGAAAAGAATGAAGAAGGGGAAGGCAGTAGGACCTGATGACATACCAGTGGAGGTTTGGAAATGTCTTGGAGAGGTGGCAGTGAGGTTTTTGACTCAAATATTTAATGGAATATTTGAGGGTGAGAAAATGCCTGAAGAATGGAGAAGAAGTGTGCTGGTGCCCATTTTTAAGAACAAGGGTGATGTACAGAGTTGTAGCAATATGATGAGCCACACGATGAAGATCTGGGAGAGAGTTGTGGAAGCAAGACTTAGACAAGAGGTGACTATCTGTGAGCAGCAGTATGGTTTCATGCCAAGAAAGAGCACCACAGATGCATCTTTGCTTTGAGGATGTTGATAGAGAAGTACAGAGAGGGTCAGAAAGAACTCCATTGTGTGTTTGTGGATTTAGAAAAAGCATATGACAGGGTGCCAAGAGAGGAGGTGTGGTATTGCATGAGGAAATCTGGAGTGGCAGAAAAGTATGTTAGACTGGTACAGGACATGTATGAGGACAGCAGGACATGTATGAGGACAGCAGGACATGTATGAGGACAGCAGGACAGTGGTGAGATGTGCTGTAGGAGTGACAGATAGCTTCAAGGTGGAGGTGGGAGTGCATCAAGGATCGGCTCTGAGCCCCTTCTTGTTTGCTCTGGTGATGGACCGACTAACAGATGAGGTCAGGCAGGAATCCCCATGGACTATGATGTTTGCAGATGACATTGTGATATGTGGTGAGAACAGGGAACAAGTGGAAGAGAACTTGGAGAAGTGGAGGTATGCACCATAGTAAGACAGAGTACATGTGTGTGAATGAGAAGGAGGCCGGTGGAACAGTGAGGCTACAAGGAGCAGAGGTCACAAAGGTGCAGGACTTCAAGTACTTGGGGTCCACTGTCCAGGAAAATGGGAAATGTGGTAAAGAAGTGAAAAAGAGAGTCCAGGCAGGATGGAGTGGATGGAGAAAAGTTTCAGGAGTGATTTGTGACAAAAAGGTGTCAGCAAAGGTCAAAGGAAAAGTTTACAAGACAGTGGTGAGACCAGCTATGTTGTATGGTCTGGAGACAGAGACATGGACAAAAAGACAGGAGACAGAACTGGAAGTGGCAGAAATGAAGATGCTGAGGTTCTCCTTAGGAGTGACAAGGATGGATAAGATCAGGAATGAGATCATCAGAGGTACAGCACATGTTGAACAACTGGGAGATAAAGTTAGGGAGGCCAGACTGAGATGGTTTGGACATGTCCAGAGGAGGGACAGTGGTTTGGACATGTCCAGAGGAGGGACAGTGGGTATATTGGTAGAAGGATGTTAGAAATGCAGCTGCCAGGAAAAAGACAAAGAGGAGATATATGGATGCAGTTAGAGAGGACATGGAGGTAGTTGGAGTGAGGACAGAGGATGCAGAGGACAGAGTGAGGTGGAGGAGGATGACTCGCTGTGGCGACCCCTGAAGAGGGAAAAGCCGAACGAAGAAGAAGAATCCCAGAGGGAAATTAAAAAATACGTGCATGCAAAGGAAGTGGATGTTCACTTACTTTCTTTCTGAAGTGCTTCAGCAGGGCCTCACGTGTCTGTCAAAATCATATTAATCACTTTTAATTATACTTTTCAAAACTATTAAGTGATTTAAATTACAATTTAAAAGAGTCAGCCATTCGGATTGATGAATGTAGTCATATACAGTCTTATGTTTTAATATTTTCTCAACGTGGTCATAGGGACAAGAAAGCCTCCTTTAATTCAAGGATATACTTTTATGACATAATAACAATTGTCTGGTCTTTTCCAGGTCCTGAAATTATTCAAGTGGATAAAAACACACAACAGATTTGTTGAACAGAAGCAAAGACAACATGCAGACGTGAGAACATCTGCGTCCTAAAGCTTCTAGAACCTTCTCTAGCTGCAGTCTCTCTCTGGGGTGGTTTTCTTTATCAGTTGCTCCTGTGGTTGTTGAGGAGTTTCGGCCCACTCCTTTTCACAAAGTGGTTTCAGTTCATTGAGGTTTGCAGTTGTGTGTTTGTGCTCAGCTCTCTGAAGGTCGCACCACCAGGTTGAGGTCTGGATTTCAGCTGGATCGTTGCAACACTGAGACATTTCTTCTTCTGTTGTATATTAGCTGCTGTGACTGGGATCGTTGTTCTGTAGCATCCTGACCCAGTTGGGTCCAAGCTTCAGCTGTCAAAATCCAAGATAGCCACCACCATATTCTGTGTACTGTATACACAGTATATGTAAATTGAGGAAACTATGCTTTCTAGTCTAACATGTTTGAGTCAGGTCTCCAGTTTTTATATTGCTTAAAAGTACAGTTTCCTCAAATGATTGGGGTGACCGAAGATTAATCGGCCCCCATTGGCCACCCCTTGGCTCCTCCATTGCACCTGGTGGTGAATGAAATTACTGTCTCCACTCTCCAGGATCTGACACCCTGCATCACATCGGACAAGGAAAAACAGACCTACGTATTTTCTTCTCCACAGTGTAACTCCATCCATCCATCCATCCATCCATCCTCTTTACCCACTTATTTCTTTTCAAGTCGCGGGAGTCTCAGGTGCCCATATCTAGTTCTTACTGTGGAAGAGGCGGGGGACACCCTGGACAGGTCTCCAGTCCATCACAGGGACACTTGGACAGAGCTCCAGTTCATCACAGGGACACTTGGACAGGTCTCCAGTTCATCACAGGGACACCTGGACAGAGCTCCAGTTCATCACAG